>JACEOJ010005395.1:0-37966 GCA_013761285.1 Campoletis sonorensis | reverse complement strand
ACGAGGGTCACCAACAAATGTACTTGTCCAGGCTTTTTTCCCCGGGGTAATTCTTATTCCTGGCTAAAAGAGACACATAAAATAAAGGAAAATGAAACACAAAAAAAATTAAGTGGGAGTATCGAAATTACAATTTTATTGGGCCAAAAACAAAACAAAAATTGATAGATGTGGGCGCCAGTTAATTCCTATGAATTAACACAAAAAGAAACAAAAATAAAATAAAATAATCAGATTTTCGATCTCCAATTATTAATAACAATATTGGTAGTAATTCACGAAAACAATATAAAAGGGGGACTAGCTCTAAGCATGGGAAAGTAACAAAAATACTATTTTAATCTCAAGTAAAGAGCGGGTCCCTGACAACTCAGGCGTCTTATTATACCCGTGAACGAAAAAGCGGTGGTGGGGGAAGAAACTTGGACTCGAATCGTTCGAAGTCCGAAAATGACGCTCTTGGTACAACCAAAGAGTTTCGTCGCACGAAATTTATGAAAAATACAAAAATAAACAACGTGATAATTAATTGGGTAATTTCCTCAAAATTAATAACAAAAATAAAGGAGAAATATCGTTTATTCGTCTCGTAACGAGCGCGACAACGATGGAACGAAAAATGACGCAATAGGATTAAAAATAAATAAAATTGAAAAATAACAATAATTAACTCGCCTTATTCTCTCTGGCAATATTGAGCGATGTTAATCGGCGAAGAAAAATATTGCGAGAGGGTAAAAAGAATACAAAAATAATGGGGAAATTGGTCGAACGACGCTCGAACGAACAATGGACTGAAAAGGGGTAGATGGGGCAAATTGGTCGTTTTCTTAATCCTAATGACTAGCACCACGATATTCGTCGCGTCCTTTCTTTCGCCGTCAAACAATCATTCGTGATTCGCACAATATAATTAATATTGGCCAGAGGGGCTCACAAATATTGAAAATAGGGAGGAGAAAATACAAAAAGGGGGTGAAAAATCGGGCGTACAGAGTAGCGTCTCGAAACGACGCCTCGCGAAGTCGCGACCACATAAATACGAAAAACGACTTACTTTTTCTCGGAACTTGAAGAAAATTTCGCCTCGTCAATTCTCAAACGCCTTTTTCTCAAAATGAAGCCGGGTGGTTGCTCGCACACTCAAAAAAAAACTACTAATTGTTATAACAAAGCAAAGAAAACTCGGAATCGCCAACACGTCTGTTGCTCTCGCTGGATCGTGGTGAAGTGACTCGGTAACAAGGCCCTCGCACGCGTCGACTTGTTACCTCGATGCTCATTGGTTGCTTTTGCCGGCCCGGCAACAACCAACCAATCACAAGTGGCGTTAGTTCAAACGTGGTCTCGTTTGATGGTGAAGGGTGTTGAGGGGAATAGAGGGGCTTGCGAGTCGAGCTTTGTCTTGCACTGCCCGGGGACGGAGGGGGCGCTTGTGCCGCCACCTGTTGCTCTTGATCGAACGCTGAGTGGTCTTGGTGTTCGGAAATTCGACGCGCGACTTTTAAAATCGCTAAGGGAAGTTGATCACCAATTCGTAGTGTCGTGACGTCATCACGTCGTTGTTTACGAAGTGTCGTGGTCTTCTCGTGGATTTGGCTGAAAAAGTGGTCTTCGAGATTTTCGACTCCGGAAAAAGGAATTTGCCGTGTTGAGGGGTCTGTTTTCGAAGCATCTTGACGTCGCGGGACTTGTTGATTTCCTCCGGGCAGCTCGATATAACCTCCGGCCTCGAAGTAGCGATGTTATTTTGAGGTTAGGCCCGTCGACTCGACACTTCAGCTGTCATCGTGGGACTTCGTTGGATTCTTCGTTTGGTAAGGGAAAACTTTCCCTCACTGGTGAGTTGTTCCTTTTTATTCTCTTTTTCCTTTTTCGTTCTCGTGAGGCTCGACTCGATCTTCGGGGTTTTGATAGGACGAAATTTGTGGGAAAGGTAAAGTGTCGCTGAGGGGAATTCGTTTGTTTTGAGAGGAAGCGGGAAGGGAAAAATTATTGTTCGTTGGTCTCTACTTGTGATTGGGGTTGGATGATCTTGTAGTGTTCCTCGTCTTATTCTTCTTCGATATATTGCAGGTGCCGTTACTGCGGCCAGAGATCCTTGTGGTCTTGTCGGCGAAGGATCTTGATGGTCTTTTGATTCTTCGCTGACGTAGGAGTGTTTTTGGAGACTTAAATATTATTTGTAACGCTTGACGAGGAGAAAAATTCCTAGGACAAAATTTTATAGGACTTATGAACTAAAAATAAGGTAGGACGGACGAATATCGTGGTTGACCACCCCACGATCAACGAGGTAAGTGTTATAAAAAATTGTGCAACGTCACATGGTATAAAAATGTTTAGTGCTGAACGAATATCATGGACTTTTATTATTAGTATTTTTTATCATTTTTGTATCATTTCTACGTTTTCTTGTATTTTCTTCAGTTTTTTCGAATTTTTTTTGAGAGGATATTTTCTGGGGTTTTTCTCTATTCTCTAATTTTGAGAGGTTTCCCAAGTTTTTTGACGGGAGTCGTTCTGGAGAGTTTTTTTTTTTTTAGGTAATTTACATTTTCTTGTATTTTCTTTAAGATGCTAACATTTTTTTTGTTTTTCAATTTTTTCTGGGGAATTGGAGGAATCGAACCTTTTTTTTAGGGTTTTTGATTTTTTGAGGATAATCGTTCTGCAGTCTTTTTTTGTTCCTTTACTCTTTCCTTTACTTCTTCCTTTTTTTTTATAAGATTTTTCTAGGAGCTTGAATTTTTCGTGGAGGATAGATCGGCCTTGGTTTCAAAATAACCATTGTATGTGACAACTGCTGGCAGCGCACAATTCCGTCGTGTACGTTTATTCGGCATTCGTATGAAATAAACAGACGTTTTGTTTTCACAATGCGAATGCTCGGCCTAGGCGCAGCAGGCTGTGCTAAATTTTGCGGCCTTATGGACATGTCGCCGTTCTTAAATCAGTCCACTTACTCTTTAATCTTACAGCACATAGCTGTTACTGTCAAAACCGTTTTCGAAAGCTTTATGAAGCTATCTGTGAAACAGGAAAAAGAAAAATCCGAATCACAGAATAAAAATGATTTTACCGTGTCAGGGGATGGGACATGGAAGAAACGTGGATTCACGTCACTATACGGTGTTGCATCCTTGATTGGCTATTATAGTGGAAAAATTGTTGATGTAGTTGTCAAGAATTCGTACTGCAAAATGTGCGAATGTTGGGCGAAGAAGTTGGACACAGCCGAGTATGAAGAGTGGAAGACGACCCATGAGCCGATCTGTAATGCAAACCATTCAGGATCAGCTGGTAAAATGAAAGTTGATGCCATGACAGAAATGTTCAAACGTTCCGAACAATTGCACGGAATAAAGTATGTGAATTATATTGGTGACGGTGATTCCAAAACTTACAGTACTCTCGTGAAATCGTTCAGTTACGTCGTAAAAAAAGAATGTATTGGGCATGTCCAAAAGCGAATGGGCAGATGCTTGCGCGAATGCAAAAAACAAAATAAAGGTCTCGGAGGAAGGGGAAAGTTAACAGCAAAAATGATTGACAAGTTGACGGTTTACTACGGTTTGGCAATTCGCCGGAATACGGAATCAGCTGAGAAAATGGAAAATGATATCTGGGCTACGGACTTTCATTATAGTTCGACGGATAAAAATCTACAACCCAAAAAATGCCCGCCCGGAGCCGATTCGTGGTGTAAGTGGCAAAGAGCTTACGCAGCACTGCCTAAAAAGAAGAAGTCTGACAAAAAATCATTCAAACACTCTTACATTGCACTTCCTGCCGATGTGTTGGAAGCCATTAGGCCAATTCACGACGATTTATCGAAGAAGGAACTTCTAGATAGATGCGGTGGTGGATTTACTCAAAATAATAACGAAAGCTATAATGGACTCATTTGGAAAATTACACCGAAGCATCTTCCCGGCGGAGCAGTACCAGTCCAAATTGCAGCATATACATCAGCTTGTATGTTTAATGAAGGCGAGATCTCTCTCCTGAAGATTTTGGAAACACTTGGAGTGCCCTGTGGCCAAAACGCACACACCTATGTGAGTCAACAGGATGAGTCGCGTGTTGTAGTTGCCTAGCGGCATGCGCAAGCAACCACACGTGAAGGAAGAATGATCCGTAGACAGAATCAAATCGATGTTTTAGAGCCTGAAACCAATGCTGAAGGATTGCTATATGGCTCTGGAATCGACAACTCCATGTAAGTATATATAAATTCACTTTTAATTCAAAAGAAGTATACTAATTTTTTAAACGCGATTATCTCAGAATCGTCTTTTTTTAAAAATACCTTTGCGGTGGACATGATTACAAAAAAACTATTCATCGGATCGATACCAAATTCATATTACTTCTTTATTATGATAAGAGCTAGGGCCTGGACGAAGGATTTTAAATTTTGTCGAAAAAAAAAATATTTGTAACGAAAAAACCAAAAATTCAGCACCTCAAAAACGACTTTTGATGTTAAAATGGTCGCCATTTTTTTTTAAATCACAATTCCGATTAATCCTTCGTCCAGGCCCCAGTCAATGACATATATCAATGTAATCTATCCGTTTTTTTTAATTTCAGATGAACCTGTAACAAGTTATCATGTCCACCACAACTGATTCTCAAAAAAAAGGTGCTGCTGATATACAGCTGGAGTTCCTTCGTGCTGGAATATTTTTAAACGAAAAAATTTGAACGAGTACATGAAAACATGTACCACCCAATGTAATTACCAGTTATTTTATTTTAAAAAACCGTCCTGTCGGAAGAAAAATAAAGAAAATTACCGCCATTCGCCCTCAACAAGTGTATATAACCCCTTAAATAAATTTGTTATTTCGATTCTCCCACTTAATTTTTCTGTATTCGTTTTATTTCATTTTCCTTTATTTTACGTGTCTCTTTTAGCCAAGAATAATAATAATTATTATTATTCTTGGTGAATTCGTGGCAAAATCGTCACAAGTGTAATACCCGATGTTCATCTTCATCAGTTTTCTGGTATAATATGGGACCTAACGCAAAGTTACTAGCATCAGTCTGCACGTAAAAGGGTTTATTTTTCATTGGATAGTAGAGTATTATGCTGTTGTTACGTCCTAGCCTTACGCTAGGCCCTCCATAATTTTTTTATTTATTATTCCTATCACGAATAAAGTAACGACACCACCAGTTGGTAAAGTCATATACCTTCCGTCATCTTTTGTCGATAATTTAACTATACTTTTATGATAACTATTTAAGTGAACACGCCTGACTTCCGGTGTCGGACGGGGGAAGGAAGGATCGCGGTGAAAAGAAGGAATAGAAAATGTAAAAGAAAAGTGGAAAATGGGAAGGACTGAAAAGAAAAAGTGAAGGAAGAGGAGGGGGATGTGCAGAGAATAGGGAGAGGTAAGAAAAATGTGGAAGTGAGAAGGGAAGAAGACAAAAAAGAAGATAAAGAGTACAGCGAAGGAACTTTGAGGTTAGGAGAGGAGTGGGCAGAGTGGGCAGAAGGGCAAGACGGGTGAAAGAGACAGTGGCGACACAGGCGGACGGCAAGGAAACGAAGGGACGAGAAATGCCGAAGGGGCCCGAGTCAACCGCGAGAAGCGGGAGGCGTCGAGGGCAGGGAAAGGAAAGAGTGGAAAAAAGAACAAAGAAAAGAAACGGGAAGGAGAAAGTGCTCAAGAAGGAGGAAAAAACGCGATATGGAGAAGGGAGAAGGTGAGCACAGGAGGAAAGGAAAGAAATGCCGAGGAGCGGCGGAAGGACCCGAGTCGAGGCGAGTCAGCGCCAGGCGTCGAGGGAAGCAAGCTGCGGAAGAGAAGCGCGCGGAGCACGTGACGAGAGCGGGACAGTAGAGGGGCCCAGTACACCAGTCGCCGGTGTCCAGCGCACGAGAAAGGAAGTGCAGTCAAAAGGCAGTCGAGGAAGTGAGCGGAAGTGAAGGAAGTTGAGAAAAGAAGGATAATGGACAAAGGAAAGAACGAGGTGATGTTAGAGATGGTGGAAGTGCTAAGGGAGTTGGTAAAAGAGGTACCGGAAATAAAGGAACAAGTGGTGGGAAGGCGGGAGATTAAAGGCTCGAGTTTGGAGAGAGGGCACGGGCGACAAGAAAGATGTGAGAGGTGCGGAGACATACGGGAAAGCAGTGGAGAGGAAGATTGGGAGACAAACGAGTGCGAGAGTGAGGAAGAAGAGAGCGCGAGGGAAGGTATGGAGAGAGGGAGAGAGAGGGAGGAGGGCAGGGAGTCGAGAACAACAGAGGAAGAGGTAAGGGAGAGTGAAGAGGGAGGAAGCGTAAACAAGAGACGGAGCAAAGAGAACGGAGACGAGGAGGGGATGAGGAAAATAGAAAAGAAGAAAGAAGCGAAACCAATGAGAGAGAGGGAGGACACAGAGATAGAAGGCGAGAGGAAGAAGACAGAAGAAGGACGGGAAAGGGGGAACAACAAGGAAGGAGATAAGAGAAATAATGAGGAAAGGAAGGACGAGGAAAAGGGAACGAGTGAAAGAGCGCCAGAGAACAGAGGAAAGGGAGAGGAGGAGAAAAAAGGAGGAAAACAAGAGAGTGCAAGCGAAAGGTGGAAAGAAGAGGATAAGACGAGAAGAGAAGAAGAGGAAAAAAAGGATTGGATAAGCGTAATGGAGGAAGAAGAGAGAAAAGAGGAAGAAAGAATGACAATGAGCTTAAGGAAACAGGAGGAGGAACAAAGACGAAGGATCGCCGAAAATAAGGGATGGAAAATGGTGTCGAGGCAGGCCTTGGAAGAGGAAAGGAGGAGGAGAGTGGAGGAAAGAGAAAAGGGGACAAAATGGAGAGCAGAAGAGAAGGAGAGGGAGAAAAGACGGAAGAACGTGTGTATCAGAGGAGTCGGAAAAGCAGAGGAGATCGGGCTGAAGGAGACGGAAGAGAAGATAGAGATAGGGGCAGGAAGGAGGATGGAGGTGAGCAAAATTATAAAAAGGAAACAAGTGGGAGAGGAGGCGATGATTATAGTGGAAATGAAGGAGGAGGAGGACAAGAGGGAATTGCTGAGGAGGAGAGCTGGGATGGAAGGAATCGGTCTTCGGGTGAAGGAGGATTTGACGTGGTGGGAGAGGAAAACAATATTCAAGGTGAAAGAAAAGGCTGAGGAAGAGAGGAGTGCAGGAAAAAGGGTGAAGATCGAAGGAAGAACGATAATAATAGAGGGGAGAAGAATAGGATGGATCGAGAGAGAAGAGACGTGGAAGACGGAGGACGAAGGAGAGGAGGAGTTGGACGAGGAAGGAGAAAGAAGAAAGAAGAGGGGGGTAAAGGAGGATGACGGAGTTGGGGGAGAAGAATAAATAAATGTAAAAGGAAGGAGTATGTAAAGAAGAAGGGGCGTCTAATACCCTACGGGGTACTGGCGCGGAAATAACTGAAAGCTGTAAGTAAGATGGAAGTCAGGCTGTAACCTGAAAAGGAAAAATAAAGGCTATTAATAAAGTGAACACGCCTAACGCACAATAACATATACTGAAAACCAGTAGTATATACATAATCCGACATATAAACAACATAGAGAGTTTCTCCAAAACCCTCTTTCTGCTATCCTCTTCTAAATATCTCCAGTTTTCTCAGATGAGCAAATAAATACATTTCCTCGAAACGCTCGCCAACTCGAGCCCCAAGCATCGGTCATTGGAAAATCCAAGAAAAACCCTCCACAGAGTGTACTCTTCCCACGAGCTAGTAATCACACTCGCAGAACAAAAAATACAAATCTCCTTATCGTAATCCCCTTGCATACTCGCAGCAAGAAATATGATTTCTCATATGTCGAAACTCGTCTTTCCTGAGAAACCAAATAACCAATTCATTTCCTTTTCAAAATCAACATCCTGTTCATATCTACAAACCACAAGATTACAAACTGAAGACTAGTATGTTTTTTCTCCAAAAAACATCCTAGCCATATATCATCTAATCTGCAAGCCGCTACACTAAGCAACCCTCGACTGAGCACAGCTGAGAAAATACACAATCATTTCTCGAACGCTTTCCTCGATCCTCGAAGGACCTAATCCTACTTAAACAAACGATTAACTCTCGGTGGACACCCGGTGCGTATCTTTACGACCTATCCACCAACCACTAGAACTAGAGCACACCCTTACATTAACTTTTCTCTATGAACCAATAAAAAGCTCTAATATAGTTTCCCACACTACACCCACCAATGACCAAGTCCGGGAAACATCTTATCTACTCCTTATCCAATCCCAGTCAAAAACTGTAAGCCCCTTCCACATCCTTCTACCCCCAAAACTCTCAACCAGAAAGTCAAAGGTAGAGAGTAAAAAGTAGAGAATCAGAAGAGTCAGTAGAGTCAGAGCAAGGGATTCAAAAACATCATCAGCAAGAGAGTTAGCAAAAGATCAGTCAAACAGTTAACAAGTGAAGTTAACAAGTTCAGTTCATCGTCAGTAAAAATCGATCAGAATCAAAATCTCTGAGAGTAAAATCCTCTATGGAATTACCTCAAACTTCAACCGTGACTTAATAAGTGTAATAAGTGCACGATCTAACCCGAACAAGTGAATTGTTCAACTCCGAATCTAAATCCGATTTGACGAAAAACCAATTAATAGCTAACTCCGAACAGCAAACATAAATCTTAAAACGAAAACAATTGTTAAACATAGTGTTAACATTGAAACAACTAAATTGTGAAACAACCAGTGTAATTATAAGTGAATAAATATTACGTTTATATTTGTATCAAACAGTTTTGCACAACGTCATTCCGAAGTGTTCGAATACAACGTTATCGAAACAAAATCCTTAATCCCAAAAATATAATACTTTGTGTCCGGGAATTACGCGGAACCCAAGAAAGACTCACTAGCGACGGTCAATATTTCAAAAGTCGCGCTCTAAATCGGCGACCGCGTAACCCAACCTATATCTCAGTCTTGGGACGTAACACTGTCACAGAATTTGGACTTGACATTTTCGAAGGCTAATGTCTCGTTCTCCCCCCGTTCCCATTTATTTTGTTTTCTTAGTAAGTGTAGCAATGGTGACGTGGACTCACCGTGTTCTCTCGTGAACTTGCTATAATAGTTTCAAGAGACGCGGCAGCGGCTCACCGCCAAGTATTAAAAAGAAAGCGTATACTAGACATAAAAATCCACGCAATTGCTTTACGTTCTTGGGTACAGGGAAATTTTTGATCGCTTCTATCTTTGCAGGGTCGGGTTGTATCCCTTCTTGCCTCAGGATATGTCCTAGGAACTTCGTTTCTTTTTTGAAAAAAATGAGACTTCTCTAAACTTAGCGTTAATCCGTGATCTTGAAACCGGCGGAATAGGTTGCTAAGACTTTCGATGTGTTCCTCAAATGTCCCAGATGTGCAGAGCAGATCGTTGACGAAGTTGAGAATATTTGGAAGTCCTTTAAGCACTTTCTCGAGGCCGCGGACCAGGCTAGCGGTACTGGTGCGTAACCCAAAAGGTGTTACACGGAATTCGTACCCCTTACCACGATGGAAGAACGCGTTGTACTTTCGAGATTCAGGTTGGAGTGGCACTTGCCAGAAGCTAGCTCGCATATCTAACGCGGACATGTAGGCTGCTTTTCTACATTCCTGAAAAAGTTCTATTGTTCCCTCCATCTGTTCATGGTCAGGTTCGAGAATTTGGTTAATTCTGCAGGCATCTAAACAAATCCTAATTCCCCCATCCTTCTTACCTGAGATGAGGAGGGGGCTACTGTAAGGACTTTTAGATCGTTGGATAACGCCTTGTTTTAGTAAGTTTTCAATTTCTAGGTCTACCTCGGTCCGGTATGCTGGGCGTACTGGGTAGCTCATAGCTTTGAAAGGTTCGTGAGGAATGACCTTGAGAACATGTTCGTAGGAGTTTAATAAACCCGGACGTTTGACAAATATATTGCGATATTGACACAGAAGATTTCGGAATGTTTCCTTTTGTTCAGCATCTAAACCTTTAGTCTCTGCTATCTTACCCTCGATCTCTTCATCACTTATTTCGTCATTGGTTTCTGAAACGACATTTATTCGGTTCTCTTCAGGGCTTGCGTCGGAATTCATGACAAAAGTGTGTGAGGTCATAGGGTCGTCAGGTGATGTGACTGACAGGTTGAATTTTCCTAGGTCCACAATGGAGTTGATCATCCTCAGAAAATCAATACCTAAGATGCAATCGCTGGTCAGTTTTGGGACGATGACTAATGTGTGATAGTCATGGAAGTTTTTGATTGTAATCATTGCGAAGATTTGCAACGAGACCGGGGTTCCACGTCCTTTAGTCGCGCCAGAAACTTGCATTCCTGCGATGGGGAGTATTGGACATTGAGGAAATTCTCCATGTTGTCGAAAAAAGTCTTCTGAGATCGCGCAAATCTCGCTTCCGGTATCTAACAGGGCCGTGAGAGGAACCTTCTCTATTAGAATTGGAATGGTGGGGCATTGTACTCGAGGGAGAAGTTCGTCCGAATCTTCCTCTAAAAATTGTGCCCGTGGGTCAGTCCCTAAGCCAATCGTCACCTCTTTTATTGACACACTGAAAGAGGTGACGCCGCTTCGTTTCCCGACTGATTTTAGGTATCGTCGTTGGCAGGTTCTACCGGGGTTGTTTCTTCACCTTGTTCCAGTTTCCTAATCATGGTTCTACGTTCCCTATTGGGGTTATCTTTCCAATTTTGTTCGTGTCTTTTAGGGTTGTTTTTCGACTCCTGAGTCGCATTGTTCCGGTTCTCTGGGTTTCGTTTACGTTCTGAGTCGTTGGACTCAGGTTTGGCCCCAGAGCTTTGGAAACGGTTTGGGTGTGGAGGTCGCTCCCTTTCCCGGTTACCCAGTCCTTCGTCATCCAAGGAGGAAAGAAGATCCAGAAAACTGGATACGGACTTGATACAATTAGTTCGTACAGTGGTTCGCACGTCATCCGAGAAATGCTTTTCTATTTTGCGAGTGATTTCATCATCAGATGTGGGGGACGAAGATCTTTGGCGAGCCCTATGAGAGATAAGGCATACGAGAATCGAGAGGTTTTCTTGCGAGTCCCAAACCAATCGTACTCAAATTTATTGCGTACGTGGTTTTGTCGTTCCTCGCTCCAGAATCTCCTTTCGAATTCCTTTTCGAAGTCTTCCCACGTGTTTACTTCATTTCTAATGATTTTCCACCACTGTAGAGCAATGTCCTTTAGACATTGAGAAAGGATGAGCTTGAATTCGTATCTGGGAGAAAATGCAAGGTAGTACCCTTTCAGGTCAGTGAGGAATTGCAGTGGTAACTCTTCAGTTGACCCTCCGAAGCACGGGGCCTCAATCTTCATTACCCCACTGCTCATTCCTCCAGTAGTATGGACTAGTGGGTAGAAGTCTACACTGTTTCTCCTACTTGAGGGTTCATGAAAGTGGAGATGACTGTATCTGTCGGTAAGATCGCGAGCATAATTCGACGGCAGTCCTAACCTACCTAGGTGAATCCCAATAGTCTGCATTGTCGGTTTGGGTGCTGTATTGTGTAGAGTTGGTATGTTTCCCCCTCGAGTCGACTTGTTCTCCCGATTCAGGGTCATATTTGCGAAGGCGCAGGGAGGGACGGGTCATGCCTGCTCCAGGTTACTAACTACACTTTCCTGTAGGATTTCGAATCTTTTTTTTAAATCCTCATTCATTGTTAACAGTGTACTAGATAGGGCTTTCACGTCATTATTCATTCGCTCCTCTAGTTTAACTACTGTGTTGGTAATGGCAGCTATAGCTCCGTCAGTATCTCCATGAGAAAAGAGAGAGGCGGAATTGTTCCGGCTACGTGTGGGGATTTCTTTGGCAAGTCGTTGGGGTTTTTTTCTTTTGGGTTGAGCTTTGCTATCCCTTTTCTTTTCCTCCATCGTCTTGCCCCGTTCCATGTACTCTACCTGTGGGTCACGAGGTAGTGTAATGGCATCCACCGCGCATGCCTCTTCTAGAGATCCGGCTAGCATTTCTGGGGGAAGAATCAGTCGTTTCCCTTGTTTGGGAATCGTACCGTTGTTCCCCTCCATTTCAAAGTGAGGAATTCGATTAATCTTCTCACGAGTAATTTTATTTGTTTTCGTTTCGTATTTTCAAGGTTCTCTTCTCTTCGGCTAATCTCTAGGCCACAACAACTTGGTGCACAAAAAAAAACTTTAAGAAGTTCTTGCTTCTTGGCTTGTTTTCGACACGATGAGACCGATCTAAATTTAGATTTGTCTCGTTAATCCCTTGTTTTTGCTCGACTCGTTTATTGTCTTGCTCTTTCGGGATTAATGTTGTTGTTGTTTGCGTAGCGGATCAGGTTATGATTCTGGCACGTGTGATCAGAGGTATAGCTCGTGTTCATTTTCACAGCTATCACTACGTTCCACGTATTAATTCTCGCTCGTAAATCGGTTTTTCTCAGCAATTTGCTGGCTACACGAATTTGGCTCTACGGGTGACGTACTGTTTACCTATGATACCTCGATATTTCTTTAATCGAGCCTAGAAAACTGAGATGCCTACGTAAATAGTTCAAAGGGAAAATTCTTCTTTCAGCCTTTATGTAGTGGAACGTGCAAGTGTCCAATTTGAATATTTGAGATAGATCTCTATGATATTATGGTACAGAGTTTAATCATGTATTTTGTGATTTGTATTTGTATGATTGATGTATTTTCATGATATTTTCATGTATTTTCATGATTGATGAGTTTAATCATGTATTTATTGTGAAAAAAAAATTTCGGCCGAAGTACTTGGCGAGTTTTTTTGCTTAGCTAGGATCACGTAATATATTTCTTATGATACGAACTCGCCGAGTACTTCGGCCGAAATTTTTTTGTTTCAATTTAATTTTTTTCGTTTGAAATTTTTTTTTCCAAGTTTTTTCTCATTCCGATTTTTTTTTCTGGACTCTGTTCTTCTGACCGATTTTTATTTTTGTACATTTTGGTGACTTTTTTCAATGCCCAACTATTTCTTGCTTTTTTTTAATACTTCATCCTCAAGCGACAATGAAACACTTCTCCTATTATTGATATTATAAATTTTAGTGCTGAAGGTAAATCATTTTCGATCGTGTCAATTTTTTGAAAATTTTGTACTTTTTTGGGTAGTTTTTTTCTGTTATACATCAATTCATGTTAACATCTAAATCTCGAAAAAAACTGTTGGTGAATCACGAAATTTGAATCGGAATTAGGGCATTTATTCTTGGCTCTATAAGAATAATCAACTGATTTCAATTCTTTTTGAAAACAGAAGGCAGAGAAATCAAGAACAGAAAGAAATTGTTTTTGCCCATTAAAGAAGAGGGTAGACAGAAAAATATTTCTACCGAAAATTAAAAAAAAATTAAACAACGAAAAGATGAACAGAAGAAAACAGACTGATCACGTTATAGTTTAGGTGCGACTTTTTAATACTTGGCGTCCTTTTTTTTTACTTTTTCGAAGTTTTGGCTAGGATATCACTTCTTTTTGAAAAAATAAAAAAATAAAAAAATAAACAAGATTGTACTTTGTTTCGAACTCAAGAACTCGAACATTTAATTTTTTATTTTTATTTTTTTTAAGAGGGGGAAATGCATTTGCGCTCCGTAGGTGTCCTGGACTTATAATAGAACCCTCGTATGCGTGTCTCTTCTTCTTGTCTCGCGTGTGTTACTGTGTGTCTGACTTTGCGCGCACGCGCGCCCGTGTATGTGTGGGTGTGTGTACCCCCCTCCCTGTGTGTAGGTGTGTGCGTGTATATGTATCTGTAGTGAAAAAATATTTTTTCAAATACTTTTAAATTAGGAACTGCGACCTCGGGGGGGGGGGGGCTGTCTGCCCCCCCCCCCCCCCCCCCCCCCCCCCCGGTTGGAGATCGCCTGTGAAGCACTGTCTTCCTTGCAGTAAATATCACCAATAATCATTAATATTGTCATGATTATATATGTTACGCGTAACGCGTAACGCGCTTCACCCATTGTGTTACCCAGAAGTTGAATTTTTTTTATCTAAAAAATCTTCAGATCTCAGGATTGCGTGGGTCGATCGACTTGCGACAACTACCAATGGAAAGGGAAAAAATAATAAAAAATCGTCCTCCATACTCAGATTCTTTACTTAACCCGTTCCTGTGTTGGAGTGATTTTAAAACATTGTGACGTCACAAAAAGCCCATATTGGAGTATAGAAGAGTGCGGCAGGGCTCGTGCTGACTTTTTAATACTTGGCATCGAGCCGCTACCGCCTCTCTTGATTAAAATTATTAAGTGGTGTTATCATTCAGACCTAACATTATAGTATAATTGAGAGCTAAATAAGAATCGATTACTAATGACTGGGATAAGCTGGTTTGCTCATCCCAAGATGCAGCGACCATAGTTCAAATGATTAGACAGTTCATGAACAGTCATTCTCATAACTGAGTTTTGAAACCACTTATATTTGTTAACAAATATTATTCAGCTTGGTCCTTCTGTATACCCTTCTTTCGATCAAATTTCCGAAAGAGCAATATTGTATTGTGGAATGGAGTCTGTAAGACGTTATGCAGGAAGCATGCTATGAAAAGAATGTATCATTCAAGAAAAAAAAAAAACACATATAATGCCAGGTGCTTTGTCTATGCCAAGGCTATCATTTGATGAAGGGAGTAATGTGAGACCTTATGAAAGCAGCATCAGTTGCCTAGAAAAAAAAATGTTGCACTTCAAATCAAAAAGTGCACACAACGAAAAAAGTCTTCGGTTTTGGCAAGTGATCCTTGATTTTTGTTTGAATGAGCAATTTGCATAAAAATTTATGGGCCGGACAATTACTCTGTGCGCATATGCTCAACGTACGGTGGTGAACGTTTAACAAATTGTTACCAATCCAACAATATTGGTGGCCTCAAGTAATATAACCTGTAGCCCATTTTTGCATTTTCTCCGCGTTGGCTAAAGTTTTTCAATTCCGATAGTGGAACAGTGTTGAAAAATTTCACTTCTGAAAATCCAAGAGGGCCAGATGACTTAGTGATAGGCTGCAAGTCAAGCGTTTGTCTGACTGGAATCATAAAAGTCTTCGCCCACGCTGAAAAATTTAAAAAACGGGGTGAAACTTTTATATTTTAATCGGGGGAACAAAGGGGCAGAATCACGTATCCGGAAAAACGAGAGGCATGGATAACTAATTAAATATACAAGGTTAATGTTCTAAATTTTAATAAATACCATTGAAATTCTTGTACGAGTATTGATATTATTCTAAATTTTAATCATATACGTAAATTAAATGTAGACTTTTTTCGTTTTAAATTGTAACGTCGATTTTCCCAGAAGGGTGCATCGGGTCCCTTCTCGGCTCATATCGCCCCTCGCATATCCCTCGGCCGCTAGAGTGGCTGGGCGCCAGGTACCGAGTACCACCGGCCAAAGCCGATTTTTGATTCGCCACCCTCGCTGATGCAAGTTGGCCGGGACATACGAGAGACGATGATGACCGAGGCGGTCTGGCTACTCAGCTCAACTGAGATACAAAAGGTAGAGGGGGTGATTCTTTAAGGGAGCGAGTAACAAAGAGTACGAAACAAAATCAATTTACGCGAAACCACGAAATAAGGTTTAACAATCAGAATTTATTGAGAACAATTGAAATGAGATTTTACAAAGCGGTTTTAATAATAAAATCGGGGCGGTCTATCGCCGACCCGGTACAAAAGGTAATAATAATTTCGCGGGTAATAACGCCGACCGATACCCCGCCTGACGATGTGACAAATTAGACAAAAGGAAAATATCGGGGCTGAAATAACGGCGATCGCAAGGTGTTCGACGTAACGGCCAACAAGGTAAGGCCAAAGGTAATACGCCAACACGCAAGATCAGTCGTTACCAAGGCAGCCAGCCCCGGTATTCGTGACCATAAGCGAACAACGGGTAAGTCCGAAAGCGACTTCGCCCAAAAGACAAAAGGTAATTGCGAAGGTATCTAAATCGTACGTCATTCTGACTGTGGCCCGGTGACTGACTCGCTTGTGACGCAGCCGCCGAAAGGCAAAGGCGATACGTCATCAGGCTAACAGATCGCCGTGGCTAAGGTAAGCAGTTCAGAATACGTCGAAAGGCAGAAGGTAATTCACCCTATCGCGAGGCAATAATCGTATGGTCTCGAAAGGCAACAGAAAGCAAAATAACGAGGCAACAAAATCAAACATAATTCAACATCGTCAGCCGTGGTGAAGATAGCCGGTCGAAGGCATTACCACAAATTGCGTAATACGTCACAATAATTCGAGAGATCAGAAATAATATTTGACATAGCACGACAAGTGCGAACAGAAAATAATAATACGCGAACCGAGCTCGAGTATTCGAAATAACGACGACCATCCGTACAAAAACAAAAGCTCTACGCCTCGCCGTAGCCTTCGCGGCCAAGTGGCGAGAGCAAGAGAGATAGAATAACAACAAACGCGCGCGAGCTGGCTCTCGAGGCCACGCGGCGAAGCGGCTTCCCGAGCGTAGACAAAGGCAAACGCAAACGAAAAATATATTTCGGCCCTCGGGAACCGCGGCAAAAATCAGCAAAGGGGAGTCGAGATCGAACTTTTATATTAATAAGACTAAACACGCGATTTCCATGAAATCGTAATAAATCCGGGAGAATAACGCGAACAAAATAACACAAGAAAAATTGACCTGAGACGCAGCGTAATCACGAAACGATCGCCGTCTTCGACGCATACAGAAAAACAAAAGGACTCTAACAAGACGAGAGGGAAAGACCGGGAACTGTTGGCCGTACGCCCGAAAAAGTGTCAACCCGCTTTCCTCTCGTAATTAAACTAAATATCACACATCGCGAAAGCAAAAAGAAATTAATAGTCGAAGGGACGATCGAATCGTGATGAACTCCTCCGTTCTACCGCTGATCGTCCCTCGTCCGATTCTCAACCCCAACGTTTTGGGTCGTACCTCCGATGTCTTCCTCTTGGGGATCCGGGCGACGTCCATGACGGGACGGAGGGGAGGCCCTCCTCGCGACTCGTGGATCAGTACGAGCCGCGGTGAGCCCACGAGCCACCAGGCAAAACAGCACCTCCGCCCCTAGAGCAATCCCGAATCCCACCTGAACTAGGCGCCGGGTAAGCGGACCGCGACATCAGAGGGTACGGCCATGGACGGTGCAACTCTAGGTTGCTACAATGAGGAGGCCACGGGGGGCATCAACGAATGGCCACATTACCAGCGTGGTCCTCCGGCCGTCCACCAGCAAGCCGCGATGAACTCGGCTTGAACGTTGTGACGGGGCCGAAAACCATCCAAAGAACGAAGCGGCAAAACAAGGCAAAAGGCACAGATGTTTCCTCGCAAGACGATCGATGTTGTGGCCGCGCGAAGTACGGAATAACTCCACGACAATTAATGAAGGAAACGGAAAAAGGTAGTTTGTTTCTCGGCATCTCAAAAAGCAGTCAACTTAATAATAACTTAAAATAAATTAATTCGCGAACGGGTACGGTATTTCTCGACTCGAGCGGGGTTCGTCACAATAAAACGTAAATAACGAAATTGTCGCTTAAAAATAATAATTGTAAAATAAATAAAATGTAATTATATCTACGCCAAATGAGTCTCCGAAAAGGCACCAGCCGGAGTAGCGACGAGTGGCGACCGATACAGGACCGTAAACCCGGTCCACTGGTCGACTACCATTCGTACGAGTGACGTGGCCAAAAGTTACGTCACAAAATCTATTTTTGTAACTTAGCAACTCTTTTCCAGCAACAACTGATTTCTTCTTATTTCTCCTTACTCAAATCTCAAACATCGATCGAATACTTGTCCTTTTATTGATATGAGAAATTTTAGTGCTGAACGAAAATCATGGACTTTTGTTATTATTTTTTGAGACGTGTCTTTTTGGAAGGATATTCTTTTTTCTCGTTAATTGATTTTCAGACATCAATAGGATACTTGTCCTTACATTGATATAAAAATGTTTAGTGCTGAACGAATATCATGGACTTTTATTATTAGTATTATTATCATCGTTTTACCATTTCTACGTTTTCTTGTATTTTCTTCAGTGTTTTCGAATTTTTTTTAAGGGGATATTTTCTGGGGTTTTCTCTATTCTCTAATTTTTTGAGGTTTTCCATGTTTTTCGACGGGAGTATTTCTGGAGAGTTTTTTTTTTTTGGGTGATTTATATGTTGTATTTTGTTCGGTCTTTTAGAATTTTTTTGAGAGAATTTTTTTTTGGGATTTCTCTCTATCCTTCATTTTTTATTTTTGGGTTTAAGATTTTTCGAGGGTAGTCGTTCTGCAGTGATTTTTTGGGTTTCTTTACTCTTTCCATTACTTCACTTTTTCCTTTATTGATATTTATAAGATTTTTTTAGTGAATTGAATTTTTTGTGGGGAGTAGATTTTTGTTTTTAGATTTTTCTGTGAAAACAGATAGGAACGGGGGTCACCAACAAATGTACTTGTCCAGGCTTTTTTCCCCGGGAAGGGGATTTGGGCCAGGATGTCACTCCTTTTTTCTCAACACCTTCAAAACCTGGAGTTTTCACGTATTTGCATTATAACATCGTCAATTCATTTTAATGAGTTAGTATCTACTCTCCACTCCACTCATGTGACATCAGATAATAGAAGCTATTATTCACCATAATTAACTTTTATTTTAGTTGTTCACAATATTGCAATATTCTGTTTTCAACTTCCGACTACCCGTACAGGCAAAAGCCGGGAGTTATGCGTTTGACCGTGATCAGCTGTATTTCACGATTTTGGGGAGAGTACGGTTTTCGAGGCGCCAAGATTTGGCGATTGATTCTGCATATTTCGACCATTATAAAAAGAATTTCAAGAATAAAAAGTTTGCTGATTCGGCTTCCTTAAGAAGTTATGACCATTTAAAGTAGGAAAAAAGTGTTTTCTTGGCTATTCATAATAGTTTTCTAGCGCGCACAGCTATGTGAGAGTAGGAGCGTCTTGCGTTGAAATGATTTCTCGAAATATAAAATGGTGATTTTAATATCGCAGTAAATCATTGCACCTAATTTTTCGTAATGTGCGCGTTCAATTGCAGACTATTAGCGTTACCCGGAAAACACCACGTGGAGGTTGTCTGCTTAGAATTCCTGGCCCTGAGAAGGGCCATTAGTGTGTGTGTGTGTGTGTGTGTGTGTGTGTGTGCGTGCGTGTGTGTGCGTGCGTGCGTCCGTGCTTGCGCGTGTGCTCCGTCTGTGTTTGAAAAAATTCTCCTCCTTCGTAGTCCGGGTGAATTTCTTCTTCCTGCTCATCAAGGGCTTCTAGCTCTTCAGCGATAGACAAGAGGCGGGGTTTTTTCGCTTTGGGAATCAGACCACTCAAATCTTCCGACTCTACGCTCGGAGGATCGATTTCTTTGAGTGTCAAACCCTGTCGCTGTTCCCCATCAACTACCCCCGGATACACACGCTTAACATCTTCAAGGAATTGTTGAATCTGCGATCCAAAGTCATCCATGAATTGTTTTTCGAGGATCTGTTGCCGATAGTAAAACAAAGCCATGTATTGATGTAGAAACTTTGGTCGACGGCAAAGGATCGTTTTCTTCAGCAATCTATTCTGGTTCTCCAAATCGTTGATGGTGTTGGTCGGATCTACTTTGCTGACAAACTCTCCTTTGCTGTGATTTGTTTTCAAGTGAACAGCGTCACTTGAAAACAATTTTTCAACACCATCATACTGCTTCGCACTATCAGAACAGATTTTTGACGTCTCAGGGTCGACATATTTCTGGATGTAAGGCGACAGTTGAGCTTTACTCTTTGCGTTGACCTTGAAGAACAAACCCTGTTTATCCTCCTTGCAGTAGAGGCCCAGAACAATGATGGTCATTTGCTCTGTGAATCTGCCACGATGGTACTTCCTAGTAGTGAGGAAGGTTTCGTCAACTTGCACCGTTTTCCCAGCACCACCCAACAACGTGTCCTGTTGAGACGTTATTACTTCAGCCACTTCCCGACAGTAGCTGTAGTAATCGATCACGGTGGACTTACTCAAATAATCGGCATTATTATGCTTACGCCAACAAAGCAAATGAGCATAAAGGTCATTGACTGTCATTTTTGTTACAAACGCCAAAATTATGGCAAGTACCTCCCGAATCTGTATTCGACAACTACTCCCATCAACGAAAGTGTTGATTGCTGGATTAACCGTATGTCGGCATTGCCTTAAGTTTTTTTTTACCCTTTCGAACCGCATCTTCAAATCCAACCAAGTTTTTTTATTTTGTTCAATTCGACCTGCATCGGAGATCCACAAATGCAGGTTGGAGGAGTGGACATTTTAGACGGAATAAGTCCCACTTCTTCCAAGAAGCTAATTGCTAATTCATCCGTAGTAATAAGGGGTGCACTTCCGAATAGCTGTTACCTCCGACTCGACTGAAATTGGGTGGATATCTTCTATTCGACGATATGAGAAAGTGTGTGAAGGGATTTTTGGCGCATCTCAATATTTTTCGAGAAATCGAATTTTGAAATTTTTCAATCTTTGATCATTTCTGAATAACTTTTACATCCGATTTGACTCAAATTTGGTACAGACCTCCTTTTCGACCATACAAGAAAGTGTGACAAGGGATTTTTGGCGCATCTCAATATTTTTCGAAAAATCTAATTTTGAAATTTAAAAAATTCAGACTATTTGTACTATCCAGAATGCACCTCCCACACACCATCCAAGATGCCACGCACACACCCCACTGTCCCACACACTATCCGAGATGCCCCGCACCCACCCCACTGTCCCACCCACCATCCGAGAAGCCCCGCACCCACGGCACTGTCCCGACGACCATCCGAGATGCCCCGCACCCACCTCACTGGGAGCAGTACGATTTGGCGCGACCGTTTTGGCGCCGCCGTTTGGGCGCGAGATGTTTTGGCGCTGGGACGTTTTGGCGCGAGGACGTTTTCGCGCAGCCGTTTGGGCGCGAGGTAGTTTTCGTGCGAGGACGTTATGGCGCAAGGATGTTTGGGCGCGAGGACGTTTGGGCGCGAGGACGTTTTGGCGCGAGGACGTTTTGGCGCGAGGACGTTTTGGCGCGGCCGTTTTGGCGCGACCACGTTTCCGTGCTAGGAATTTCATCCTCGCGGGAGATAATAGACCTTTTCACTGATTTTATATGCTCCCTTCGGTACCAGAAAAATTGATCCAATGAAAATACGTAGCCGCTCCCGCGTCTCTTGATAGATGAATCGTGCCTGAAAAATTCACTTGCAGACAAGCTCTTCCAAGGAAAAATCATCTTCGAAAAATTCGTTTTCTGGGGAATTGTTAAGTTTAGCGTCAGCCCCTGATAGGGGGAGGGGGGGCACAGACCGGGTATATCGCGTAACAGTGAGACAAAATGCCATGTTTTGAGCGGTGAAAACATCAGCAAAGCGGGCCTTTTGACGCTGGTGCTCGGTTTAAAAAAACGCCCTTGCCTCCGAGGTGCACACGACTATTTATGCAAGACAACCCCGTTTCCGATGTATGAATAAGTTATATTGTTAATAGGCGGACCGACGGGGGGTCCAGGGTCGCGCAGCCCCCCAGCGGGGTGAAGGGGCGGAGCCCCTTCTGGGGGTGGTGGGAGCGAAGCCCCCCCCAAGACAACATTTGCGTTTTTAAAATTACTTGAGATGCGCCAAAAATCCTTTGGCACACTTTCTTGTATCGTCGAATAGAAGGGCTCCACCAAGTTTGAGCCAAATCGGAGGTAACAGCTTTTCGGAAGTTTATCCGTTAAAAAAAAAACATGATCGTTTTTCGTCATCAATGTGACAACAGTAGTTTTCAGACTATTAGCGTTACCCGGAATTCACCACGTGGGGTTGTCTATCCGGAATCCCTGGCCCTAATAAGGGTCATTTTGTGTATGTGTGTATATTTGCAGAAATTAGGACCCGCGGCTCGTCACTTCCGCAATTGGTTCAAGTGTAATAGCTGCATGGTCGGAATTAGTGACCACATCTTCAACTTTAAAACTTCTCTTCGACTTTTTTGAAGGCCGAATTTCGATCTTTGACATACTAGAAAAAAGTCTCGATTTCGATGAAATATGTACGCTGCATCGTCAGAAGTACGGGCCAAAAATAATGGGATAAAGCTTCGAGTTTTAACTCTCACGTTTCACCCCTTAAAACTGAAATTCAATTTTCCTTCCACTAGAAAAGTTTCATTTTCGATCGAATATGGACGCTGTATCGTCGGAATTAGGGACCACAAACATAATAATGCTTTAACTTTCAATCCCCTGTTTCACCCCCTTAAAGGCTGAATTTCAATTTTCATCATGCTTGAAAAAAGTGTTATTATTGGTCAAATTGGTTATTGATGGCTGCATGGTCAGAATAAGGGACCGCAAAGATTATAATAATGCTTCAATTTCCAAACCCCCGTTTCACCCCCTTAAAGGCAAAATTTCGATTTTTTTTAGTCTTCAAAAACGTCTCATTTTGGGCTGAATATGAAGACTGCATGGTCAAAATTTGGCGCCTCGGAAATCGTACTCTTGCCCATTATTTAATACGTGACTTTCGGAATTTCATATTTCAGAAGATTTCCGATTAAAGTTTTGAAAAGTCAGATTTTTTTTTTTTTCTGGACACAGTTACGAAAGCCAGCAACAATGTGAAGTATGCCGCTCATGTTGGGAATGACGTTTCGAAAAAAATTTCGAAACGAAAAAAATTAAATTGAAAAATAATTTCGGCCGAAGTACTTGGCGAGTTTTTTGCTTAGCTAGAATCACGTGGTACATTTCTTATGGTACGAACTCGCCAAGTACTTCGGCCGAAATTATTTTTCAATTTAATTTTTTCCGTTTAGAAATTTTTTTCCCCACGTTTTGTTTTATCTTGATTTTTTTCTCGACTCTGTTCTTTTGACCCGATGGACCCTTCTGGGAAAATCGACGTTACAACATATACACGCACACACCTACATACAGGGAGGGGGGTACACACACCTACACATACACGGGCACGCGTGCGCGCAAAGTCATACACACACTAACACACGTGAGACAAGAAGAAGAGACACGCACACGGGGGTTCTATTATAAGTCTAGGACACCTACGGTGCGCAAAAGCATTTCCCCCTCTTAAAAAGAAAAAATAATTAAATGTTCGATTTCGTGAGATCGAAACAAAGTACGATCTTGTTTTTTTTTCAAAAAGAAGTGATATCCTAGCCAAAAATTCGAAAAAGTAAAAAACAAGGACGCCAAGTATTAAAAAGTCGCACCCGAACTATAATGTGATCAGTCTGTTTTCTTCTGTTCATCCTTTCGTTGTTTAATTTTATTTTT
Organism: Campoletis sonorensis; assembly: GCA_013761285.1. Lineage (NCBI taxonomy): Eukaryota > Metazoa > Arthropoda > Insecta > Hymenoptera > Ichneumonidae > Campoletis > Campoletis sonorensis. The sequence goes on along the minus strand of JACEOJ010005395.1, from coordinate 14,635 downwards.
TTAATTTTCGGTAGAAATATTTTGCCCTCTATCCTCTTCTTTAATCGCCAAAAACGATTTCTTTCTGTTTTTGATTTCTCTGCCTTCTGTTTCCGAAAAGAATTGAAATCAGTTTATTATTCTCATAGAGCCGAGAATAAATGCCTCAATTCCGATTCAAATTTCGTGATTCACCAACAATTTTTTTCAAGATTTAGTTGTTGACATGAATTGATGTATATGAACCGCAGAAACGTATGACGTACGTACCGCCGCACAAGTTCAACGCAGAAAACAAGTTCAACAAAAACTTGGCGTGCATGGTTAAGGTACCAAGCTCGGCGGAGAAACGCCTCATCTTTTCATACCTATCCATTCATCCTACTCATCCATCCTATCCATACGCCCATCCTATCCATCCATCCTATCCATTCATCTTATCCATCCATCTTATCCATCCATCCTATCCATTCATCTTATCCATCCATCTTATTCATTCATCTTATCCATCCACAAAATCCATCCACATTTATTCTTGGCTCTATAAGAATAATAAACTGATTTCAATTCTTTTTGAAAACAGAAGGCAGAGAAATCAAAAACAGAAAGAAATTGTTTTCGGCTATTAAGGGGAGAAAGCACATTAGGAAGCTTATTTTCGGTGATACTTTAAGTTTTTTTTTCGTGGGTAAAATTAATTAGAATTCAACAAAATTCTGACATCGTTTTAATCATATTTTGATGAACTGTAATGAATTTTTGAAAATATTTTCAACCAAAAATGATAGAGTTACGCCCTGAAGTCCGCTGACGGTCGTGGTTCAGAGTTTTTCGATTGCGGGACGTGTGGCCATTCCAATTTTTATCTGATATTGAAAAAGTTTTTATTTTACATTGATAACCTATTTTGTAAGGATATGAACCTCAATGCAGGTGGAAATATTGAAAATTGAAAGTTTAGCAGCCTTTGGAAAAATTTTCTTCAATTTTCGCAATATTTTTTCATCAATTAAGCAAATAAAGGCACCTCCAAAATCATGATATCATCTCAAACGTTGGTTCATATTCTTACAAAATAAGTTATCAATGTTGAATAAAAACTTTCTGAATGTCAGATAAAAATTGGAATCCCCACACGTCCCACAATCGAAAAACTCTGGACCACGACCGTTAGCGGACTTCAGGGCGTAACTCTATCATTTTTGGTTGAAAATATTTTCAAAAATTTATTACAGTTCATCAAAATATGATTAAAATCGATGTCAGAATTTTGTTGAATTCTAATTAATTTTACCCACAAAAAAAAAATCTCAAAGTATCACCGAAAATAAGCTTCCTAATGTGCTTTCCCCCCTTAAAGAAGACTATAGACGGAAAAATATTTCTGCCGAAAATAGATAAATAAAATTAAACAACGAAAGGACGGACAGAAGAAAACAGACTGATCACCTTATAGTTCAGTTGCGATTAAATATACAAGTTTAATGTCGTACATTTTAATAAATACCATTGAAATTCTTGTCCGAGCATTAATATTGTAAATTCAAATCCTGTACGTGAATTAAATATTGACTTTTTTCGTTTAAAATCTATTTTTGTGATTTAGCAACTCTTTTCCAGCAACAACTGACTTCTTCTTATTTCTCGTTACTCAACTCTCAAACATCGATGGGATACTTGTTTTTTATTGACATAAGGAATTTCAGTGGTAAACGGAATCATGGACTTTTTATTTTTATAGAATCATGAATTATTATTTTTTGAGACTTGTCTTTTTGGAAGGATTTTCTTTCATCTCGTTAATTGATTTTCGGACATGAGTAGGATACTTGTCCTTTTATAGACATACAAAATTTTAGTGCCGAAGGAAAATTATGGACTTTCATGATTATTAATAATTGTGTGCCATTTTTACACTTTTTTGTATTTCTTCAGTCTTTTTGAATTTTTTTTAATCGATATTTTCCGGGGATTTTCTCTATCCTTCAATTTTTTGATGGTTTCAAGTTTTTTTATGGGAGTTGTTCTTCAGAGTTTTTTTTTTTTTAGATGATTTACATTTTCTCGTATTTTATTCAGTTTTAAAAAATCTTCTTATGAGAATTTTTCCTTCGGTTTTTCTCTATTATTTATTCTTTTAGGGTCCTTGTGTTTTTTAGGGTAGTTGTTCTGCAGTGTTTTTTAAAATGTTTCGCGACTGTCTCCTTCAGTTTTTCCTTTTTTCTTTTTTTTTCTTTTTTTGAATTTTCATTAGAGGCTTGAATTTTTTGTGGAGGGTAGATTGTTGTTTGTAGATTTTTCTGTGAAAACAGATAGAAACGGGGGTTATCGACAGAAGTACTTGTCTAGGGTTTTTTCCTGGAGAAGTTGTTTGAAAGTCCAAATTTCCCACAGTAAATGTATTGACTTCAATTTTTATACTAGTCCATTTGCTTTTCACCTTTGACTTTAGTAAATATCTCGATGTATGATTCTCCTGAGGAATCACGATAAGTTTATTTTTCCTTTTTCCATCCATTTCATCATTACTCGTCAAATTTGTAATATCATGAACGTGGAAAATTAAGTCTATCTTCGTTTCTCAAAAAAGTCACACATTTAAATATTCACCAAACGCTAATTTAGAGAGTAAATATCGCGGTACCGCGGAGGTCAATGCGGTTTATATTTAAATACTTTGTGCTCGATATGCTAAAAAATATAAGTTACAATTCAAAAATCGAAATAAACATTTAAATTCTGCTACTATTTTTTGAAAGTACTACGTTGGAGGACGGAAATGCTCTGTAATTAAGTACTTTTTTTTTGTTTTCCAGGAAATCAGTACATCACTTCGTTATATGCTCGAACGTCGTTCACCGAAGATTCCAATACCAGAACCGTACTGAAGGATACTTGAAGAAATCGAACGATAAATTCGTGATCTTCGACATTGTTTTTTTTTTCTCGTAAAGTTTATATATAGTATTCCTTGCATTGTATTATCGGACTAAAAATAAAACCGATTGTCAAATCACACAGACTTCATCGAACGTCAATTCATATTGATTGTTGAATTACTTTTTGCACTGTATTATCAGACTCAAAATTAATCTGATTTTCGAATCGCACACATTTCTTTGAGTGTCAACACATCTCGATTGAATCTGGGGCATTCCACGCCAAATCGGCCCCTACTTGACTTACTGATTTCGATCGTGCTGATCCTCTTGGGAAACGCATCAAAATTGTTCATATTACGTGATTTAGTCAACAAAATTTTTAAAAACTTTTTTTTTTTCTTTCATATATTAAAATGAACTTAAATAATCGAGCAAATCGAATGGATCTGGTGTAAATATTTTAGGATATCAGAGTGGTTGGACGAAGTTCTTTTTACATAATCCAAGGACTATTTTTTTGTATAACCTAACAAAGTGAAAAAAGGACGCCAAGTATTGAAAAGTCGCACCTGAACCATGTGTTATGCTCGCGAATTTCGTCAACGTAGGGACGAGTTGTCGAGGACAGGTAATTCGAGGATTGCCAAAATGAGTCAATCTCCAACTCAATATTATACAAAAGTACTATTAGGTTTATTAAGAACAATGTGATTTTACAAAGTCGAGGTGTGTTTGCCTCCAGACCAATTCGTAGTTAGATAGTCATGGACTTCCGACTTGTAAATGCACACTGCCTTTTTTGGGCGTTATCACTACTTTTAATGATTTACGTATTTTCCCCAGATTATAGATAATCCACCCCTTCTATTAATTATTCCTTCTCGAACGCTCGGTGGCGTGATGCACTGTCGGCGGTTCGGGGTTTCCGCGCTCAGGGTGGGTTGAACCTGAGAAAGCGCTCGTGATCGACGAATGTGCTCGATCTTTACTTTATCGTGTGAAAATTATATTCCCGTTTTGTGGTCGCTATGCGGGGCATAACATCCCTCCCCCTTAAGAAAACGAAACTTAGTTTCGGCTACTCACAGCAACCCAATTTATCTAGTTCCCATTGGTCCTTTCCTCTGTACCCATACCACGGAAAGTTTGACGGTAGTTTTTACGGTGTAAAGTGCGAGACGCCTAAACAGAGTGTTTTTTGTGGACTTCTCGTAGATCCTTCGTGGGTAGAATTTGAACTAATTTGTACATGACAGTCGCAAATTGTGTCCGAGTGTTGACAGATGGTGAGGCCGGAATAATTCACGCAAAAAAAAAAATATCAATTTGACCCTTTGAAACACACATTTTTCCTTACGTGCAATTAGCCCTAAACGTTGTACTCGGGGGTTTTCGGGTTCGCTGATTACAAATCTGCACTTAAAATTTAGAAATTCAAGATAGCGAATACAATATGGCGGACAACAAATGCAAAAACTGTTTGATGAAAGCACAACATGGTACTCGGGGGTTTTCCGGGTCGCTGATTACAAATCTGCCCCCAAAATTTAGAAATTCAAGATGGCGGATACAATATGAAGAACAATTACTGCGAAAATTGTTCAAGAAAAGCGAAAGTTCGTACGCGGGGGTTTTCGGGTTCACCGATTAAAAATCTGCATCTAAAATTTAGAAATTCAAAATGGCGGATCCAACATGGCGGACCATAAATTCAAAAGTTTTTTGATGGAAGCGAAAGTTGGTACTCGGGGGTTTTAGAGGTCGCTGATCACAAATCTACTATCAAAATGTGGAAATTCAAGATGGCGGATACTATATGGCAAGCGATGACTGCGAAATTCGTTTAATATGAAAGCGAAAGTTGGTACTCGAGGGATTCGGGGTCGCCGAATACAAATCTGCACCCAAAATTTCGGAATTCAAAATGACGGATCCAATATAGCGGACCATAAATGCAAAAATTTATTGATGAAAGTGAAAGGTTCAGAAAAAAGAAATGATATCCGGGCCAAAAATCCCCTCGCCCGGGAAAAAAACCTTGGACAAGTACATTTGTTGACCCCCGTTTCCATTTGTTTTCACAGAAAAAAACTACCCGAAAAAGTACAAAATTCTCAAAAAATTGGCAAGATCGAAAATGATTTACCTTCAGCACTAAAATTTATAATATCAATAATAGGACAAGTGTTTCATTGTCGCTTGAGGATGGAGTAATTAAAAAAAAGCAAAAAATAGTTGGGCATTGAAAAAAGTCACCTAAATGTAAAAAAATAAATTTGGTCAGAAGAACAGAGTCCAGAAAAAAAAAGGAATGAGAAAAAACTGGAAAAAAAAAATTTTAAACGAAAAAAATTAAATTTGTGACGTCCGCTGAAAATTCCAAGAAGGAATTTTCAAGACGTTTATCTCCTACTATTTGCCCTTCTCCTCTCTTTCATAATCCGCTAGACGCGGACAAGCAAAAATAAAGAGATTAAGAAATATTGAAGGGACAAAATAATCAGCGATAAACTTAAGAGCGGAAGGAAAATAAAAAGATTAGGAAATATTGACGGTCAGAACAGAGCAATAAACCTAAGCCTACTCAACAGATATTGAGCACGCAGACCGGTAACGATAAACGCGAGAGCGGAGGATACCTGTGATCCAATGAGTATAATCCCTGAAAGATCTTTGCAGTATTCCAATCACTTTCAAAACTTCTTACAATAATTAAAATTCTAAAGATGCATAAAATATTGAAAACAAATTATAAACAACAATATTTTAGAATGGACGAAACGACAAATAGAATTAATAATATGAATAAATATAAAGAAATAATCAAACAAAATAAATATAAACTAAAATAATAATAAAAACAACAAACATTATATAACAAATAAAATATATAAATTAAACAAAACAAACTAATTGTAAGTTTCGCGAATAAACAGCACACAGAAAAAGATATAGAATAAGGTAAAATAATAACAAAAGGAAACATAACAATGAATAGAATAGTCTAATAAGAATAAATAATAAGGTTGTGGAGGGAAATGGGCGTCCCAAAGCGACCACCCTTTCGTTAGCGGGGATGGAAAATTCCACCCCACGCTTCCTCAAAAACTTAAGGAAGTCCCAATGCGGAAGAGAGGGAGAAACCTCCGAAGCATAGGGACCGATAAACTTGGAGGGAAATTCGGTCCATGACACGCGTCATTGGTCCCTGAATTTCCGCCCACGTTTTCCGAAGGGTACAACCTCCTTCAAACATTATAAAATTAGCTGCACGCACTTTTAACAGCAGTTATCGATATTTTTCCACCGTGAATACGTACGTCTGTCGGGAAGGACAAGTAAGCCAACTTTAAAGTAGAACTCGTGATGGAGCAAATTAAAATCAAGTGAAGAACTGAATGTTACACAACAGTAATTGGAGATCAAACTTTAACAGAAAATTTAGATAATACGAGAAACAGTGACACGTCAGAAAATACAGGGGGTCAAGAAAATTTAAGTAACACTGCCATAACATTATGGCAGAGAATACTCAATTTGTTATCATAAAAGATGCAGTATCAGTTATTCCAATTTTCAAAGGAGATTCGAAAAATCTCCACCGTTTTATGGAAAAATGCGAATTGGCAAAAGACATGCTGCCTGCAGGGGCTGAAAGTAGCCTCACAAAAATAATTATGGGTAAATGCATAAGCGAAGAGGTTCAAGCTTCGCTGTGTTACGAAAAGTTCACACAAATTAGTGCTCTAATAAAAAAATTGAAAAAAATTTATACCCCAAAAAAAATTAGAATTGCTAGGGGAATTGGCGTCAATGTTTCAAAAAGATGAAGAATTAGTGGTTACCTTCGCGGGCAGGTTAAAAAGTAAAGGACAGGAAATTGTAGAATTGTTCAAATATAAAGAACCCAATCACACTCCAGAACAGTTGCAGAGATGTAAAAATGAAACAGCTGATAACATTAAAGAATGTTTCCTCGCAGGATTAAGACCAGAGATAGAAAATCGCATGCCGGAATGCGAGACGATGTCTGATGCGTTTGACATAGCGATAGATTTAGAACAAAGAGTTGCTAAAAAAACAAGAATTGCGTGGAAAAAAGTCAAAACCAGTTATGTTTGTAAAAAATAACCCGGGGAAAAAAACCTTGGACAAGTACATTTGTTGACCCCCGTTTCCAATTGTTTTCACAGAAAAAAACTACCCAAAAAAGTACAAAATTCTTTAAAAATTGGCAAGATCGAGAATAATTTACATTCAGCACTAAAATCTATGATATCAATAATAGGACAAGTATTTCATTGTCACTTGAGGATGGAGTATTAAAAAAAAAAGCAAAAATCAGTTGGTTATTGAAAAAAGTTATCAATGCACAAAAATAAAAATCGGTCAAAAGAACTGTTACGTCCCAAGAGGGAGATATAGGTTGGGTTACGCGGTCGCCGATTTAGAGCGCGACTTTTGAAATATTTACTGTCGCTAGTGAGTCTTTCTTGGGTTCCGCGTAATTCCCGGACACAAAGTATTATATTTTTGGGATTATGGATTTTGTTTGGATAACGTTGTATTTGAACACTTCGGAATGACGTTTGAACAAATCTGTTTGATATAAATATAAACGTAATATTTATTCACTTATAATTACACTGGTTGTTTCACAATTTGGTTATTTCGATGTTAACACTATGTTTAACATTTGTTTTCGTTTTAAGATTATTGTTTGCCGTTCGGAGTTAGCTATTATCAAATCGGATTTAGATTCGGAGTTGAACAATTTACTTGTTCGGGTTAGATCGTGCACTTATTACACTTATTAAGTCACGGTTGAAGTTTGAGGTAATTCCATAGAGGATTTTACTCTCAGAGATTTTGATTTTGATCGATTTTTACCGACGATGAACTGAACTTGTTAACTTCACTTGTTAACTGTTTGACTGATCTTTTGCTAACTCTCTTGCTGATGATGTTTTTGAATCTCTTGCTCTGACTCTACTGACTCTTCTTATTCTCTACTTTTTACTCTCTACCTTTGACTTTCTGGTTGAGAGTTTTGGGGGTAGAAGGATGTGGAAGGGGTTTACAGTTTTTGACTGGGATTGGATAAGGAGTAGATAAGATGTTTCCCGGACTTGGTCATTGGTGGGTGTAGTGTGGGAAACTATATTAGAGCATTTTATTGGTTCATAGAGAAAAGTTAATGTAAGGGTGTGCTCTAGTTCTAGTGGTTGGTGGATAGGTCGTAAAGATACGCACCGGGTGTCCACCGAGAGTTAATCGTTTGTTTAAGTAGGATTAGGTCCTTCGAGGATCGAGCAAAGCGTTCGAGGAAAGGTTGTGTATTTCCTCAGCTGTGCTCGGTCGAGGGTTGCTTAGCGTAGCGGCTTGCAGATTGGATGATATATGGCTAGGATGTTTTTTGGAGAAAAAAACATACTAGTCTTCGGTTTGTGATCTTGTGGTTTGTAGATATGAACAGGATGTTCATCTTGAAAAGAAAATGAATTGGTTATCTGGTTTCTTGGGAAGGACGAGTTTCCACATGTGAGAAATCTTATTCCTTGCTGCGAGTATGCAAGGGGATTACGATAAGGAGATTTGTATTTTTGTTCTGTGAGTGTGATTACTAGTTCGTGGGAAGAGTACACTCTGTGAAGGGTTTTCTTGGATTTTCCAATGACCGATGTTTGGGGCTCGAGTTGGCGAGCGTTTCGAGGAAATGTATTTATTTGCTCGTCTGAGAAAACTGGAGATATTTAGGAGAGGATAGCAGAAAGAGGGTTTTGGAGAAACTCTCTATCTTGTTTATATGTCCGATTATGTATATTCTACTGGTTTGCAGTATATGTTATTGTGCATTAGGCGTGTTCACTTAAATAGTTATTATAAAAGTATAGTTAAATTATCGACAAAAGATGACGGAAGGTATATGACTTTACCAACTGGTGGTGTCATTACTTTATTCATGATAGGAATAAGAAAAAAAAATTATGGGGGGCCTAGCGTAAGGCTAGGACGTAACACCTCCCTCCTTAAGATTGAGCGTCTCGCTCAATTAGATTAATGCAATTGTAATCGTGAATGATTTTGTGATGTCGTCGTTTGTCGATTTACATTGGTTACTGGTAAGTATGATAATTGATGTTTATAAAATTATGTAAGTTATAACTATCCAGTATTTAACTTATCGTAGCTAGTGATAGTATGAGTAAGTTAACTTTAAATTTTCGTTCATAATTTTGAGTTACTTGTTTTTTTTTTTTTTTTTTTTTTTTTTTTTTTTTTTTCTATTTTTTGATACGTATATGTATGTATATATTGGAGTACACTTGGTTACATTTAGTTCGCTTAATTATTAGCACTAGCTTAGTTAATAATATTTTGTATTATTTATTTGATTCGTACTACTTTTTAGTGTACGGGGAAAAGAGAAAAAAAAATTCGAATATATATATGTATATTGTACGCTCATGGTGCGTATGGGTTTTTCCAATATGTACCTATTCCAGAGTTCGATAGGTACCTATGCGAAATTTTTTTTGTTTTTTTTTGTTTTGACCCTTCTTGTGCCCTGTCTAAATGGGTTTCAATTGGTCGGTTGGCTCCCGGAAAAAGAGGAGTTCTGACCAATAGATTTTTGGGAAAAAAAGTTCACTTGTGTTGGGTGGGATGCATTTTGGGTCGTTTTGGAGTGGGAGAATGTTTTCTTCGTCGGGAGTTTCCTGGAGTTCGTCACAACATTTTCTGCTCCTGTTCAAGCAAGTTTGCCTAAACAGTTCTTCGATTTTTAAACTTCGTCTTTTGAGAAGTAAGAGTAATAAGGAAAACTAAAATGGACTTCAAGACGGTAAAAAGTTTGGTCAGGAAGTACGAGGAGGCATTCACCGTGAGTACATGTTTTGTCATTATACATTTTATGTTTTTATTTGTGTTCGTCAAATTTTAAAATGTTTTGTGTTTTTGTTGTTTTTTAGAAGGTGGTATTCCGTCGAGTAAATCGGCGGAGAATGGCCCGTCAGGAGGAGCGTCGAAGGATGGAGACTTTCGATTCACTCAGGGGATTCGACGTGTTCGGGATCCGCTGGTTGTTTGAGGGACGTCTCGGGAGAGACGTTCATCCCGAGGATGATTGGGACCACCCGGCGTGGTCCTACCCTGATCCCGAGTTCGCGGCGTACGACGCCGGTTATTAAGGAGAAAAAAAATTTAATGTATTTAAGTGAAAATGAAATTTTAGCATTCCTTCTCCAGTGGGGAAGGGATGAATAAATGTCAGATTTTCCCGATTTCTGTGTTTGTGTTTAACTGTTAACCTTTCCTTTAGTTTGTAAGAGGAAAAGAAAAGAAAAGAGAAGAGAGAAAAAAGGGGGGGCGGAGGGCAGGGGAGAGTTTACTCTCCTCTGTTCTCCGTCTCCTTTTTTTTTGTATTCTTTGAGTTACCGACTGCTGAAAATGTAGGTTACCTCTTTATTTTTTAGACGCCAGTGTGACGTCCGTCTGAATTAATAGTCAATCAAATTCTATCCGTTTAGAAAATACTTCAAGTAAATAATATCATGTATTTAAACTACAAGATAACCTTTTCATACACATACAAGTCTAGACGCAAGTCTCCGATACTTGAGAGGCCAGAGGAAAACGTCACGTGATAAGTGAAAACTCACGGACCCATTCCTAAGAAAAACTATAAAAATCTATAGACCGACTTGGGTCAGCGCATATATCATTATCTTAGATTTCAGACCGAACGAATTTCAAAGATGCATGTGGGAAAAATAAACATAAATTAGAGCGGCTTGGGCCAGGCGAAGTATCGCCAGATGTTAAGTGGACCACCCGAGTACGATAAGAAAAAGAAACGCTTTTCAAACAGAAAACATAAAAATCTGCAAGAGCCCTTGAAAATAAACACGAACTCCGAGATTAGGAAAAGACCGAAACTGCGTTTCGTCTTTCAAGATAAAATTACCAAATACAGCTGCGACTTGCCATGAGAACAGAGAATTCTCAAAATAATTTATTTCAATGATTACAAACTACACAAAATTATTTATCATTCGAAAACTCGATAAACAATAAAATAAACAATGAACAAATAATATACGAATTATAACCGAACAATTATAATGAAACACATTAGAAAACTTGAACAAGTAATTGATTGAATTAAAATAATAACGCAAATGTTAAATTGATAAACTCAGTAATAACAATTAAAATAACATTCTTGATGAACGAATAAAATAAAAACAAACAACACATATAAATAAAATGAGAATACACGATAAAATAAAATAAGAATAAATAAAAGATGAACAATAAATTAACACGAACGAGAATAGAACGAGAAGAACAAAAAATACCGAATATAGAATATAGATATATAATCTATGCATAAGAATGTGGAGGGAAGAACGGGCCTACCCGAAGCAACACTATTCGTCGTCGGGGAGGAAAAGAAATCCACCCACGCACCCTAAGAAAAGGAAAACCATGTGGAAGGGATGGTGCGGTCCCGAAGCATTGGGTCCTTAGTCTAAGATAAGGAAAAACCAAGGCCTTGACGAAATGTCATTGGCGTTGATTTTTCCTGCCCTCAAAATTAGGGAAACGCCTAGAAATTAAGTTTTAAATACCACTGCGAAGGAAAAATCAGTCAGTTGCAAGGAAAGAGGATCGAGAGTTGTACGAGAGTAAAATCTTGAAATATCAAAAATTACATATCGTAAAGTAAGTCCCAAAGGAAGGACAAAGTGGAAAACAAAAATAAATAACGTAAAATCAAGTAAAGGAAAGTGAAATAAAGAGAGGATCTCCAACCACCAGTTGACTGATTTCATCTTCATCAATTTCAAGTAAGTAACACACTGTATTTGTAATTGAACGAAATAATTTGTCAAAATATTTTTTTATTAATTTGTTAACTCAAATAAGTCTTGAAAGTTAATCTCCAAATCAAAGATCCCCGTCCAGTCTAGTAACCGAGAGGTTAGGGCAAAAAGGGGGAATGAGCTAAAATCTTTTCGTTGTGATTGGGATAAGATTAATATCACGGGAAAGTTTAAAAGCAAGACGTTCCGACGTCACACCAGTTTTACCGACGAGGTAGTGCGGCTGCCAAGTAGGTACCGTTTCGTTTTCTTGGGACTTGTCTGGGCATGCGGGGAACAACCTACTTACTTCACCATCGCTGGTTTGTGTCGGGGTTGGTTTTTGTGTGGATTGGTCTGTAGGTGTTTCTTCGTCGTTGTTTTTTGGTTTTCTTGATAAATGGAGGAGGAGATTTGTCACTGAGTCCCAGATTGAGCCTATTAGCCAAAGGCTCCATCCGAAGATCGAGTGTAATGCGTAACCGTGCACTAATGTGTCGATTACAAATTTAATTGTTTTCAGGATCATCCATATACCAAGTAGTGTGGCGCTGAATGAGCCAACAGAATTGAAGAATGTGTACATTTTACCCCAAATCCTTTCCACAGATTCCTGGATAACTTTGTCGTTTACCCAGTGGGTTATTGATATTCCCTGATCGGCTGCACTATGTCCTGTCGCTCCTCGGGCGATAGTGTTTAATACTGCAGTTTTTTCTATAGGGAACATGATGCTAGTTCTTAAATTTTCGAGATCTTGAGAGGAATATATACCGCTTTCGGCAAGAAACGCTGGTGTGATGTATTTCCAAGAAGGTTGTGTGCTAGCTGTAATTACAGCTGGTGCTACTGCGGGGGCTAGTGCTGGTAAACTTTGGTACCAATTATTGTTTACGAGGAACATGGGAGAGAGAAAAGAGTTGCACTCGATTTGGTGTCCTGTCTTGGTAATAATTCTGGTTCTGGCCATCATAAACATTGATTCGTTCCCTCTTTTAATTGGGAGTTCTTGGAAACATTCTTCTGTCTTTCTTAATACAACGTTTACTGGTACACATTTTGCAAGGCGAATCACTTCTCCTGCTACATGTGCTATATAGCCTGGTTCGTTCATGTAATGGTAGGCGAATTCGGCTGGTGCAAGAGATGCGAATCCTAAGGTGTTACGGAGAACTCTTTTTTCTAGTTCGCATTCTTGTTTAATGATGTTATTATAGAGGCTTGTTATTTGGCTACCAAAATGTTTTGCTACGTAGACGAATTTCACGTTCATGTATGCGAATAAGTCCATATTTTTTACCGATATTCTTTTCTTTGTGAATGTGTCACCGTAGATCTGTTCTAATATAAAGAGTTTTGAATGTTCTGTTTTTACAAGTTTATAGCCGCATACTGAGGTGAATCCTCTAGCTGCTAACGCGAAAGTAATGTCTTCGGACGTGATTGAAAATATTTCTTCGCCGTTAATCTTGTCTTTTGTATCTTTAATCTTTTCTGCTATGCCGTCGTATATGACTTCATAGTTTTTGAAGCTGCACATTTCTGTAGGTATCGGGTTCCATTGAGTGAAACCTCCTTCCCAGTCAAGGCAGGTGCCCGTATTATGTTTACACCGAGTACCAGATCGTAAAATAACTTCGTTTTGTTCGATATCTACCTCTGCTTCATACTCATATATACTGATAAATAATTGACCTGTAACAAGTACATTGTTCCAGTTTCCGTAGGGGTCTGAATATGAACCTCCTTGACAGTGTCCTTCGTAGTCCACTGTACCTGTTATTACGACTGATCTTGAGTTAGAAGAGTTCATTACTAAGTTGTCAAACAAAACGTTGTACGCTTGGTAAGTTTTAGTTGAATGGACTTTAAGACATTCTTCCGGTGAAATTTCTTGGATGTATTCGATGATACCGTTTTTTACTTCCGAGCTGTAAGAATTCATACCGCAGTATTTAATCGTTCTATGTACTTCTATTTTGCATTGCCGTATTTTAATCTGTGAGAATTTTATTATTTGGAGAAGCTGAATTTTTGTTTTCGTAATTATTGGTTCGTGTATAGGGATGTCACATCCTTGAATGTCCAATAATGATAGTGTTGTTATATTCATGGCTGGTGCTCCACAGTCGTACGCGATCAGTGTATAGCCCGGCTGGTACAGTTGTGTCAGGAGAGCGATGGTCAAAAACATCTTCCGTGTGTTGTCCATGCCCCTGTAAAGGTTCCGAGATTATAAGTGTGTGTGGGTTTTTCTAATGTGCTATTTTTGCCCTATCGCAATGAATTATTTTTCGTTTTTTGTTTTCTAACTCTATCTCGATATCGTTTTGATCTGGGAATGTTCGCGTTATTACGTATGGACCTTTATAATTGTCGTCGAATTTTCCTGTTTTTGGGTTTTTGACTAAATATATTTTATCACCGACATTGAATTTTACGGGATTAATTTTCTTGTCGTAATGGTCTTTTGATTTTTGTTTGGCTTTTTCTAGATTGTTATGAGCTAATTTTCGTACTTCTTGTAATTGTGTTGCGAGGTTTTTAACGTGGTCGTCGTACGTAATTATTTCATCCATGTATGCGAATTGAGAGGGTATGCGAGCTTCTCTACCTAAGACTATTTGGTATGGTGTAAATTTTGTCCCTTCGTGTACACTTGTGTTGTAGGCGAAGGTGGCGAGTTTAAGCCATCTATGCCAGTCTTTTTTATTGGTATAGTGCTTCAGGTAATCCGTGAGTACCTGAGAACTTTCGTCAGCTGTTTCATGACACGGCCAATAAATGCTGCCCCTTGATCTGTTAAAATAATTTTTGGGCAACCGAACATACATATGAATTCTGTTACCAATGCGTAAGCGATTTCGTTTGCGGTCGCGCTAGTGAGCGGAATCGCGAAGGAGAATT
>JACEOJ010005394.1:6003-28412 GCA_013761285.1 Campoletis sonorensis | reverse complement strand
CTGTTGTAAGTTTCCGAAGGGGCTCAATTTTCTAGCGGTTGAGTCGAGCCACCGTTTAAGGCTATTTGACTATAATAGGAAGCCCAGCCTGACTACTAGGGCTTTACTCAATGGACGGACGATTCATTATCGTCAAGTTTTATGACTTGTAACTGTGACAATAATACCGGCTAGTATAGGGAATAGGGATTTTCTTGTACCCTATTGTGATGCTCGTAAAATCCACCCCCCTGCACTTTACACTACGTTACAGGGGTTAGGTAATTTGCCTCATAACCCGAAACGTCTGAATGTAAATTGAGCCTGGAGTCTTATTCGTCTGTGAAAATAGTAAATAAGGGATCAGCTCAAAGATTGCTACGGTGAGACGAAACATTAACTCCGAAGAGCTGCTATTTTGTTTTTTTTTTTTAGATTTCAACTTCGTAAACTCGTTGTGTAATTTTATAATAGACTCTAAATGGACGATGTTGGGTTTTTTTATCGCTGGAAAGTAACAAATTTCGTTGATTTTTAAAGAGAGAATTTAAGAATGATATAAACGAATGATGCGTGTATAAAAAATACTCTGCATGCATGAAAAAAAAAGTATTTATTCGTTCCCTTTTTACGAATAAAATTCGAGTGAAAAACTGACGTTAAGAAGTGACGGTTTTTTGTGCTTTCGGATTAGAAGACGCCGAAATAATGTACGAAAAAAAAGTTTAGCAATCCTTGATATTTTGACCTCAGGATCAATACGAAAATATGCCCAACTCCACTTTTATTCTCCGTTCGAACTCCGGCAGTTGTTTTTTCTATTGTTATTCGAATACCGTTCAAATATTTCATGAATTTTTAAACACGATCGATTTATGCTAATTTTCCTATGTCACCATGTTTATGCCTAATTTTTTCAATTACGACGAGCTTTCTATAATAAAAAACGAATGACGATGACGTATATTTATCATTTAATTTATCTGCCAATTATGATGACTTTACTTTTCCGAAATTTGACGTTTTTGTAAATTGAAGGATATATATACTTATGTGATACCGTATAATATACGGTATATTATGGCATATATACCGTATATTCATATGTTTAATCGTGAAAAAAAATTCGTTGAAAAAGTGAAAAAAAAAATCTTTGTGAACGCTCGCGGTTTTCAAAAATACCCGCCTTGTGTGTCCGTTGAAGATATGCCGTTGGTTTTTTTCCTCATTCCTCCTTTTCCAAACTTCGCGGCAAAGCGTCCCGCTAAAACAAGCGCCATTGTTCTCGATTGTTCGACGAATATTCGTTGCGAGAGAGTAGAGAGACGAGAGTGCATCTCGAATCCACGAATAAATTGTATATGTATAGAGAAGTTTTTCAACGTTCCTATTTTGTGCGACGAAATGTCTAATTATTCCGATAATTAATCAAGGCGGTTCGATTGGTGAAAAAACTTTGAAGAAATAACCTCATTCTACTTCGTGGGCTCACTCGTGACAATCGTCGACGAATCGAAGAATATCACCTTCAATCTGGCGAAATAAAACTGGTAAGTCACAATTAGTCCACTTATTGTAAAATTAGTCCCTTGGTACATGAGGCGAATTGGTATTTTTTTTTTTTTTTAATTTGTGTAAGTGAAATTTTTGAACAAGTTGTGCAAACGGCTTTTTGGTTCATTTGCAAAATCGAATTTGAGACTACGGTTCACATATTTGTATTGAGACAAAAGTTTCTTCGTCCTTCGTGTCGATGACGATTTTCTCATTGCGGACAAAAGGTTACCGCTGA
The DNA here is from genome assembly GCA_013761285.1 of Campoletis sonorensis. Lineage (NCBI taxonomy): Eukaryota > Metazoa > Arthropoda > Insecta > Hymenoptera > Ichneumonidae > Campoletis > Campoletis sonorensis. Next base: position 26,641 of record JACEOJ010005394.1, on the reverse strand, counting down.
AAATTCCTGGTCCTGTGGCCATCGATACAAATTTAATACTATGTGGTAGAGGAGAAATGGATGGTTTCGACAATGAGTTCATTGCTGCGAACCATTGATTATGCCTGAGATTTATTGATTTTTTTCATTAATTAGAAAACACTTGATATGTTGAATACAACAAAAAGTTCTCAACACACTTCTCATATTGATTGAAGAACAAAAGTTAATAATGGTTAAATTAGTCCACTAGTACATAAGTCGAATTGGTCAATTCTTTAAAATCTTGTTCAAGTGGAATTTTTTTTAGAGCTGTGTAAACGCCTTTTTGGTTCATTTGCAAAGTCGAATTTGAGACTACGGTTCATAGATTTGTATTGAGACAAAAGTTGGATCATCCTTCATGTCGATGACAATTTCTCATTGCAAAAAAAAAAGGTTATCGCTGAGAATTCTTGGTCCTGTGGCAATCGATACAAATACTATGCGGTAAGGGGAGAAATAGATGGTTTCGACAAGGAGCATAGTCTCATTGCTGCGCACCATTGATTATGCCTGAGATTTATTAATTTTGCTCATGAATTACAAAACATTTGGCATGTTGAATATTTAAAAAGTTCTCAACACACTTCTCATATTGACTAAAAAAGAAATAATAATACTGGTAAAATTAGTCCACTAGTACAGAAGCCGAATTGGTCAATTTTTTTAAATCTTGATCAAGTGAATTTTTTTTTATAGTTGTGCAAACGCCTTCTTGGTTCATTTGCGAAATCGAATTTGAAACTATATAGGGTTCACAGATTTGTATTGAGACAAAAGTTATATACATCAGCCTTCGTGTCGATGACAATTTTCTCTTTGCGAACAAAAGGTTACCGCTGAAAATTCCTGGTCCCGTGGCCATCGATACAAATTCAATACTATGTTTTAGAGGAGAAATGGATCGTTGCGACAATGAGCTCATTGCTGCGAACCATTGATTATGCCTGAGATTTATTAATTTTTTTCATTAATTAGAAAACACTTGATAAGTTGAATACAAAAAAAGTTCAACCCGTCACTTATTTTCCTGCATTTTCTCGTAAAGAAATTTCACGATTTTTCAAAATTTCTTGCCATTTACTATTTTTTCAACATTTTCAACAAACTTAACAGTTTATTTTCAAACTTTCAACTTATTACCATTTTCTCAATCCATTCATAAAATATGTTGTTAATTTCTATTAATTACTTCAATGAATAATTAAAGATTTATCAAATTTGAGATCGAAAAGGTGATAAAAATTGAACTTATTAATATTTCATTTTTCATCGAAGGAAATAGTCGAATTATTATTGATATAAAATAAAAAGTTCGTGGCGATTCGAATTATTCTATATTTTTAATAATTCATGTAGTTATTAAAAAGCTACGATTTATTTTATTTGTTTATCTTTTTAATGATTGTATGAAAAACGAAAAAGCGTTGACATGATATATTAATATAAATGTTAAATATTGTTCATTTATAAATATCGTGTGTACTGTTTGTGGTAATAATAACGGTAACATTAGTCCACTTGTACGTAAGCCGAATTGGTTAATTTTTTTTAAATCTTGTTCGAGTGAAATTTTTTTCAAAGTTGTGCAAACGCCCTTTGGTTCATTTGTACAATTGAATTTGATACTGTGGTTCACAAATTTGTATTGAAAAAAAAGTTATATATAGTTTTATACATATATAGAGATTAGTACCAATTACTTTTTTAGAGCAAAACGTTATATCATCTTTCATGTCAATTACACCTTAGTCATATCGTTTAAGAAAAAAAAATGGATGGATGCAAACTTTATGAACGAGTTGGTCTTTGAATCCGCGAATTTCTGATTTTACTGGTACTGAATTCCGATAGATTATTAGAACACCAGTTTTACTGAGTCCAAAATTCATAACTTATTCGATTTATCAGTTTTAACTCATTTTTTTTTTCAATCAACGAAGTACCGGCGACGCTGCTATTGATCTTTATCTGTATATCGAAGAGAGACGTGCACCCGGAAAAAAAATTAAAGGAATCCCACTTGTACAGAAAAACGATTGAAGAGAACTATCTTCACGCGGATCATATTTCACTTCGCTAAAAAAAAAGGTGAGTAACTATATTATACCTTCAATTTGCGAAGAAAGTATCCATTTATTGCATACCGATTATATGAATTTTTTTGTACTGCTGACCGCCTTAGTCGCACACTTATTTAGAGTGACGTTTTATGAAAAATTCCCACATAAAAAATACATTTTTAACCTTCGTATGAATCCCAAATTCCATTTAAAAAACTCAATCATAACTTGGCAGGCAATGCGACAAAATTGAACTTGATTAGAAATTTTCACACTTTCGGAATTCAGAAAAAATACCACCCATTCAGCTATTGATGCGCCAGTCGATGCCATGTTGAAGCGGTCACCCGTTCGAGTATTAAACTCGTTCGAGGCTGCTTGACTTGGGAGATCACTGAAGCCGCACCGACTACCTTTCGCTTCCACCATAAGCTGTTAGTACCCCCATGTAAACTTTGAAATAGATTATTCCATATTACTACATACCGGAAAATATTCCTCATGGGTGTTGTAAAAATATTACGTCGTTATCTGTATTACACAGATATGTGTGTTGGCCGAGTTTTAAGTAGGAATAAAATTCAGCTAATTGGGCTTGACGTCGTGATGATAATGGAGCTTCTTCATGTTTTTTTTTCTAGATGCGATGTATATGTGTCAGTTTTGTAATTACGAGTCCCAAGGACTCGCACCGTACTTGGAGCATCGGAAATTACATTCAAATTTAACTCAGAATTTTCATTGCGGGTTTAATGGATGTCAAAAAGTCTTTCAAATAGAAGTGTCCTTACGATCGCATTTATTGCGAACGCATAAAGTTGTCCCGAGAACGACCGCGATTGAAAGTCCCTCTACTAGTCGTACAGCGAGCACAAAGTTCACCTGCTTGAATCCTCTGTGCAAGCAAGAATTTGAGTCCGAGCAAGCAATTATTAAACATTCAAAATGGCACATCCGTAGACAAGAGAGAATAAAGTGTTTTTATCCCAACTGTGATAAAGAATACGATGTTCTGCCTTCATTCACCGGACATCTGTCTAAAAAGCATAAATATTCAGTAGGAACCAGCGCCTGTCTCGATCCGAGTACAGGTTTATTAAGCTGTGACATTTCAAGTTTCAATGATAGCTACTTTGATAAGCAACTACACCCAGTTCAGGAATGTTCTTCACCAGACGGTGATGAGGTCACTATACATAGTGATGGGCAGCAAACGAATCCGAATGATCAATTTTTTTTAAATATTGCGGAATTGTTTTTAAAATTGGAATGCCAATTATTGGTGCCCGTATCAACGCTTCAGACTATTGTTATGGGTATATTAAATGCCCAGGAACAGAGTCAAAAATTAGTGGCATCTAGTTTGAAGGCGTGCCTATACAAAGAAAATGTTTTTTCTGATGAACTGTTCTTCACGATCAATCAAGTTTTTGTCAATGATCCCTTTCACGTATCAGTTACAGGGTTGAGCACAGATTACAAACGTAAATTGTTCTATAAAAAACATTGTTCCTTCGTAGAACCTGTCGAGGTAAACTTGTCCAATGATCACGGGAAAAAAGTGTTTTTCCATTACATTCCTATTCAAGAGACTTTGAAAGAACTCTTTACAGATAAATCTCTGAGAAATGAGCTCCGTAGGATTCCTATAATCAGCAAACGCGATGTTCTTACGGACTTTACCGATGGATTTGTATTTAAAAATTCTTTTTTTTTTCAACAAAATCCAAACGCGCTGCAATTAATTTTATATCAAGACGCTTTTGAAGTAGTCAACCCTATCGGAACTGCTGTTCATAAATACAAATTAATCGGCATCTATCTGGGTATTGGTAATCTTCCAGAACACGTACGATCACATGTAAATTCTATTAAACTCGTTGCCCTCTGTAAAGAAAAACACTTTGATCATGATCAAGTTTATGGGAAAATCGTAGATGATCTCAAAGCAATAGAATCGAAAGGGTTCCAGCTAGCTTCCGGAGAACAAATTAAAGGATCACTCGTGTTCATCGCAGGCGACAATCTGGGCAGTCATTCACTCGGTGGCTTTCTCGAAAATTTCAGTATGGCGACGAATTTCTGTCGTTACTGTTTAGTAACGCGAAACGAATTTAATGATAACGAAATTCAGTCTACAACGTACGAACGACGAACGATTGATAATTATAATGACGCGTTACAAAAAAAAGGACAAAAAGATCATCATTACAACGGCATAAAATTCAATTCCAAATTCAATGAGTTGAATGATTTCCATGTCTGTAATCCCGGATTACCGCCTTGCCTTGGTCATGATTTGTTAGAGGGAGTAGTTCCATACGATTTGAAAATTTACATTGATTATTTCATCGAAGAAGGGTGGTTTTCGCTAGCTTACCTCAATAATAGCATTGAATCTTTCAATTATTCGATACAGGATATGAGAGATAAACCGTGTGCAATATCCGCAAAAAAAAAAAGAATCGTCGGTGGAGCATGGCAAATATTTATCTTCCTTAAATTATTCCCCTTACTAGTTGAGGATAAGATTCACGATGCTATGGATGAGGTATGGCTGGCTGTTCTTCTTCTCGAAGAAATAGTAGAAATAGTTTGTGCTCCTACTATTCATCGTTCTTGTGTGTCGTACTTACAAGTGATCACTAACGAATACCTTGTTTTACGAAAAAACATAGGGCCCAAACTTCGTCCAAAGCATCATTATTTGCGTCATTATCCAGAATTAATTTTAGAGTTCGGGCCTTTGATGAAAGTTTGGACTTTACGATTTGAAAGCAAACATACATATTTCAAGCGAGTTCTTCGAAACATTCGGAACTATATCAACGTAACTAAATCTTTAAGTGAGAAACATGAATTATTTCAAAGTTTTCTTCGATTAGGCTCGGATATCAGACCAGAACTAGAGATCACAGGGAATGCAAATTTTGTAAAATGTATTTATAACGATGAAATACAAGCTGCGGTAGAAAAAATAGATTTACCAGACAACATTCAAGAATGTAACTCCATAACACATAGGGGTATTATGTACAGTAAAGATGATTGTTTAGTCATTCGACAAAACGGATATCAATACGGTGTCGAAATAGGGAAAGTATCTATTCTCTTATCCGACGAGCAGCTTGTGTTCATAGTATTTCAAGTATTAGAGACTCTTTTTGTTCCATCCCTCCGCGTTTATACGATAGGAAAATGTTTGAGATATGAATGTTTATCGTTAAGTGCCTTACCGAGTACGGAAAAACTGACCATATACAACATCGGTACAATGAAATGTGTGAAACCGAACTACGGGTTGGTTGCTCACTCTGTATGAAAATGGAAGTTCACACTACAGGTCAGTTTTCATGAAAAACATCGATTTTTTTTTTCATGTTATGGCTTTTGCACATTTATTTCTTTATTTTTTCCCAGAGGCAATGCGTGGCGTGATTTTTATCTTATGGCTTTTGCACCTTCATTTCTTCATTTTTTGATGTTTTCTTATCTACCGATGTTCTGTTGATTAATTTGCAGATCTGCTTGAGCATGTCTTTATTCAAAGTTTGCCCTCCCGATCGAAGCAAAAAAATCATGGTTAAAGCTGGATCTTTAACGGACCTAATTGAAAAATCCAAAGAAAAATTGAACATTAGTGACGGCGTATTCAAGGTTCAAATGACTTTTTTTCTATTACTACTGGTAATTGAGGTGGTCTATCAGTTGTAGTGTCGGTAAAAAATCTGCTACACGTTTTATTCAGAGAAGCTTGGTATATCAAGAAGAATTTAAGTTACATGTTGTTCTCTTTTTGCCAGAAAAATAAGAGTCAATTTTTATTTCTTGAAAAATCAAAGACGTTCGAGAGAACCGTGTTTCCATTTTTTGGTTATCTGACTCATACCCACGCAACTTATAGATCGTTTCAAACATTTTTTTTCGGACTGCATGACAGTTGCATGAAGATATCTATTTTACATTTTTATTATATTTCTTATATTTATTTTGAATATATTGAAAGACGCAATCAATGATAGCAATGTTTTGGTATTTGTTTTAAAAATTGTGCCGACTTATATTAGATTATTTGTTTATATCTAAAATAGTATCAATATGCTATGCTTACTTCGTTCAATATGTAATTTCGTTCTCTATGACGCGTTCCAACAGGTAGCTCTAGAAGAAGACGGCACTGAAGTTGATGACGATGATATTCTTTTGGAATTAGCTAAACTTTCTTCAACTACAACGAACTTGATGCTATTGCCGGAGAATGCATCGTGGCAGCCATCGGACAAAAATAAGAGTGCAACGGTGCATGAAAGCACATCATCATCTTCCACTGCGACGTTTTCTGCCTTAGACCGTCAGGACAATACAAACTCATCAGCGCATTTAATGGAAGTACTGGGAGGCAACATTTGGAAAAAATTTCCAAAACGTTTGACGGAGTGTTGCGAACAAGACCGACGAGCCTTTGAAGCCGATAGACGCTCGATGGTAGCTGGCATCGCCGATTACATGACTCAAGATTTGAAAGATTTTTCAAGACGAACGGCTGAACGTATTGCTATTATAATCACCGAAAAATATCCGAAGACTTTTAGGGATTTGATCAATGAGAAAGTCGTTGGGTCCGGAATGGAGAGTTTGAGACAACAAATTTATAATGCGGTTTGTTATCGCAAATCGGATAAAGAAACGAAAAGACGTGCAGAAATTCGGCTCAGTGATGAGGCTGCAATTGATGATATTTGTCCAGAACACGTGAAACCGAGAAAGCAGGACGAATATGGTTGTATTGAGTATCAACCACTACTGCCAGAAACAGAAACGACAACATCGCAATTGAAAAAAAAACAGCAACTGATCGAGTTCTTCGCATCTGACGAAAAAGATTTCAAAAAAATTTCTCAGTTAATGAATGAAACGTACGCAAAACAACGAATGGACATCAATAAAAAAATAAGAGATCTCGTTGAAGTGTTTAAAGCTTGGCCATACCTTCAAATTTCAAAATATCTCATAGAACATGCGTCACGGCTCCTGGGCAAATCGGTTCAAATTACATGGGAAGAAAACATAATTGCGAACGCTAAACCACTTCGTAAATATTCAATATTCACTGAAAAATCGAAGATCTTGAAAACGCGACAAACAAAAGGCGACGACATAAACAAACTAGCTCCAGCTCAAAACGACGTCCTCAAAATGGTGTCCGATGCCAAAGCCGCGAGTATAGCTTCAAAAAATGAAGTTGCGTTGCTGACGATAACATTCCCTCTAATTGTCAACTATTTAAAGGAAGATGCTCAATACCTGTTCAGGGTTATACCCGTAAGTTTAAAAATTACCTATTATATATACTGTTGACGATATTCATGAAATCTAGTAATTCTTCTAATCGCTTCCATTTCGCTACGGTCATCGTCAAAAAATCGTTGAGAAAAAAGTAAATTTTGTTCCATTCCAACGATGCCATCATTGCAAGTTTTACTATAATTTTATTTAGCAATTTTTCTTACCGCTGCTAATTAATTTGTACGTTTCCTTCTGAAGGAGGATGTACCATTCATCGAAATTACTGAATACGCAAAACAGGGCGCCCCGATCTTAATTGTCAGAGGCAAGTATTTGATTTAAAAAACCAGTCATTTGTAAAAATACGCAAAATTTCGAAGTATGAATCATATAGTTCATGGCGCTTTATTCAACAGGCAAATCACTATTCGACAGCAATGCCAGATGTGATGTTATACTTGAAGAGAAAGTTGTCATTGCTGCACGAGAAATACTCGACGGTTTTTTGTTGACATTTCTATCGTATTACGTATTCGGCTACGTATACCTCCCCGAAATCCAAAAAAGTTTGGAGTTCATTCAGAGGTAACTTTTTTGCGTACACTAATTTTTCGTTATGTCTCTACTTCGAGTTTTTAGCACGTGAATAATTGCGGAAGATTATAAATATTGGAGTCTGGATTGGAAGAGACAGCGAAAGGAACTTTTCAATTTCGCTTTCAGATCTAATTGAATTAAGAGTATACATACCATTAGAGAGTTGAAAAAATCCGAATTTTCTAAAATATTTTTATTCGTTAGTGTTATTCTTCATATATCGTTTCTGAGAAATTTCCAGGAATCGATAACACTTTGGAGTAATGAAAACGAATTTTCGTTCAATTAGACGGATCCTCACACATGAAAATGCTTTTATTCAGAATAGTACTTTTTTAAGGATAAAACTGAAACTCTTGAAAACGTTTCTCTTGCTCTGTTATTATTATTATTATTATGCTCTATTACTATTCATTATCACTAAAGTTGCAACCGATCAAAGGTGTAAAAACACTAATGTTCATTTCCCTCTCGTGTATTTTCAGAGTATTGCTTCAGATAAATCCAAAAAGTGGCCATAAACGGAAGGATACAAAAAAACGAAAATCGTTATCTTACGATTGTGCCGTCATGAAACTGGCGAATGCTCTCGAAGCCTTCAAAGACGAATAAAGACGTTGGCTTTCCGACGTTGAGAACGACGTTGGGTTATCCGTAAGAAGAATCCTCATATTTTCAAAAACGTTGCGAGTTTTTGATGTTGATCTCAATATTCCTCCAATGGAATTATCGTAATTAAGAATAAGTATATAACAGACTTTTTTATTTTTACAAATAGTTATTAATATTCATTGAACAAATTTTGAAAATTAAAATTTTCCTTCGCTCATTGAAGAACATTCCAAATGTTTGAAACTGATTTGAGCAATTCGGCTTTAACGGAGTTGCCAATATTGAAAAAAGTATATGATTGTTGAGTTGAAAAAGAAAATCAAAGAAAATAAACGTATTTTCTTGATATTTTCGCAGACGATTTAAGTTTTAAGTATTGATCTCAGTATAAAATCTCAATCGTTTACACAAATAATTGATTGAAAAAAAAAAACGAAGGAAAAAATGCATCTCTTTCACATCTCTATAAGAACGATTGGAGTTTTCGGAATCAACATTCACACTGCTGCATTATTCGTTTAACGAAAACTGCTTTGTTAATAATAAATATGTATGTAACTACGTGATCAATATGTGATCATAAAATATTTCTAAAATATTTGAAATGGGTGTTCTTCATATTTTCGAAAACGTTCCGAGTTTTTGATGTTGATCTCAATATTCCTTTAATGGAATTATCGTTATTAAATATAAGTATATAACAGTCTGTTATTTTTACAAGTAGTTATTAATATTCATGAAACAAATATTGAAAATAAAAAATGTCCTTCGCTCTTTCAAGAACAGTTCAAAAGTTTGAAACTGATGTAAGCAATTCGGCTTTAACGGAGTTGCTATAATATTGAAAAAAGTATATGATTGTTGGGTTGGAAGAGAAAATAAAAATATTTTCTTGATATTTTCGCAGACGATTTAAGTTTTAGGTATTGATCTCAGCATAATTATCACAAATAATTGATCAAAAACAAAAAACGAAGAAAAAAATGCATTACTTTTACATTTCTAAGAACTCTTGGAGTTTTCGAAATCAACATTCACACCGCTGCATTATTCGTTTAACGAAAACTGCTTTGTTAACTATGAATATGTATTTAACTACGTGATCAATGTGTGATTATAAAATATTTGAAATGTATTGAAAATAAATCAAAGTAAATAAAAGTTATTTTGCTGTACATTTGAAAATTATCGAAGAATATTTCATTTTTCTGAATGTACCCGTACAGCTTTTTTCAATCGGATCAAAGATTTTCTCTGACTGTGAACCTGTACAGCCATTTTTTTCATGATAGCATACCGTCAGCCATAACGAAAAAGGCGTATTTGCGGCATGGTATGCATATCAAGATATACAACCATTGCAACACCATTTTTTATTTTATATACTCAGCGATGATTACATGCACTACACTTTGATTCATTTCAATATACGTGCACGAAGGTCAGCATTTCTTCACATGTTCAAAATTGTCCAAACACAGAAGCATATAGTAATATTTTTGTGCGAGCCTTTTATTTTCAGAATGAATTGGTCACGATTTTCTAAGACGTATCTGTGACTCTCTATTGACGGTATACTTACATCAAAACTATCGCAGAAATAATTAAATAAATCACTACTATACAACTATAACGAAAGAACCATACAGTGCACGAATACTGTGGTTGTAGTTCTGAAACATCCAGGACAAAAGCAAGTGAGAATAACGAATTTCTCATGAAAAAAAAATGACGGGTAAATTGAATTTAAGACACTCATATATCAAAATGATCGAAACATTACCCAATTTACAAAAACATGACATGGAATTTACTACATGATTACATGAATTTCAAATACTCGCGTGTCCTGATTTTACTTCATTGGGTTATTATTATTAATGTTTGACGTGTTAAGTGTCAGGTAAAAGTATGGAAGTATCGTAGACAACTGTCTCGCCAAAGCTCCACACAGTATATGAATTAAGGAACTTGACATTGAAAATCACTGCACAAAAACATACCAAAATAACATGTTTCAATGTAAAGTTGAAAGCAGGTATAATAATTTTAATATACAATCATATATTGATATTGGCAGTTGGATGTTAATTTCAATGTATATGAAGGTTAGAATTTCATCACATGTGCATTATTTTTCATATTCACAAACCAAGTAACATTACCGGACTACACTTTCATTAGCACAATACTCTGTCTTGGATTTTCAAAATCGTATCTCAAATTTTATACACGGTATTCGCATAAATGCTTCCAACGCACTTGTCTATGAATTTTCATACAGATTTTTTTGCACGATTACTTGAATTCCATATGTACGCGTGTATAGATTTTACTAAATTGAGTTATCATCATTAATATATGTAATATTAATTTTCAGGTAAAAATATTGAAATATCATAGACACCTGTCGCGCAAAAGCTTTACACAGTATATGAATGTGGGAACTCGACATTGAAAATTACTCCACCAAAACATATCAGAATAACATTTTTTTATCTAAAGTTAAACGCAGGTATAGTCATTTTTATATACAATCATATATTGATATTAGCAGTTAGCTGTGAATTTCAATGTATAAGAAGGTCAGAATTTTATCACATGTGAATGATTTTTAATATACACAAGCCTAGTAATGTCACTGGACTACACATTTATTACCACAATACACTGTTTTGGTTTTTCAAAATCGCGTCTGAAATTTCAAACACGGTATCCGCATAAATGCTTCCTGCACTTGTGCATTAATTTTCACACAGATTTTTTTTACAGTGTAGTTCACAACGGTTCATACAGGACGCAACGTTTACTTTTTTCGGTGGTGGGGATGAGTTCGTTTGTTTTAAAAAAATCGAAGTGATTTTTCCTAAACACTTCTCATTTGCCTAGCGTGGATTCCCCCGTGCATTTCGTCTTCTGTGGTGCGACGTAAGGCTTTATCCCAGTGAATCTTTTTCTTTAAAAGTGACCTCTGCGAAGTGACAAATACGTTCTGATAATACACTTACCACTTTAATCGAAAAAAACAAAGTGATTGTTTTGTTGACGTTGTGAGAAGTAAGTATCTTTTTATCGAATTTGATGATTCCTTTAATAATTTATGTAATAGATGGTTGCAAAAAATTGAAAAAAAAAATCTCACTGACTGGCTTTAACCCTCTAACGCCGGGAAGACGTGTGCCGCGAGCACTTTTTTCTAGAAGATTATTTACCATGACATCATCGTTGAAAAAAATGTGCACATACCTTGTCGACTATTTTCAAGGTCGCTCTTTCGAATCGTGTCATTAAAATTTAGCTGAAACTGTTTTCTAAATTATATTTTTTCAAAATAAAGCAAAAAAGTGGCAATTTTCAAGGTCCGTTTTTTTTTAAATCCACAATTTGGAAGCCTTATCCATATTATTTTCCAATATTATAAACCATCAATCCTATCCTCGATATTTGTACTTCCGAAGTATGTGCTTCGTTTTTTCCTTCCTAGGCCTACCATTGCAAATAACCCGCAAAATTGTTGAAATAAAATGTTTAATTTTAGTTGTTCTACACGAATTTGCTATTAGTCTTACAAAATTGATTTGTTTAAAACAATTATGACGGTAAATTAAAACGGTTCCAAAATCGTTTCCAGAACCGTGATTTACGCGGAAAAATACGTTGGAAACACATCGTTATAAATTGTTTAAACAACTTTTTTACAAATTATGACGAAAGCTGAGTGAAACGTTTCGTTATTGTGGCTGGCCAGAGGAGAGCCACAACACAGACCTTGGGATGGTTTACGAAGCTAAGAGGAGGTTCGGACTCGAATAATTTACTCTGGATAAAGAAATTTAAAGGCAGCGATCTCTAATTATAAGATTTTAGAAGATGCCTCGGATTGATCGTTTCGCTGATTAAGCGTAAATATGATCCCTCATCATCGGCATTCGAAAATGAAATGGATCGCTGCTGTAAAAAAAAAAAAAATACAGTAAAATGAATTAATTACGAAATTTTGTTTAATTAATTATCCTTAGGGATCGTTAGTTGTTTTAAGGAGAAGTCACATTAATTTTGGGCTAATATTTATAATATTGGGGATTTTATAGGGATTATACGGGTCAGGCTAAGGCGAGAGGTATCAGGAACACGTGAGAGTATAAGAGGTCGTGAATTGATTGCTCTCCTCTGGCGTCGCGCCGCTTCCCGTTTTCTTTCTTTCTCTCTTTCTTTCTTTGGCTCACGAGTTTGTACTCCTTTGAAACGAGAATAATTGAATATTGAATTTACGTTTTAATATTTAAAATTTAACAAGGAAACGGAGAGAGAAAGATCTCAATTATGTTGCAATCGAATCAAAGAAATCAGACTTAGAGAGAGAATTTAATTATATCGTTGTTTCTGATACGATTAGAGGGATAACAACGCCGAAAATTCCGATCTCAGACTGATAGAAGGACCGTTTTATGACTTTGATTTAACAGATAATTTGAGTGAAATTACGTGTGGCGAAACAATGAAATATGGCTAATTCAAACCACGTATTTGCCGTACCAGTGAAGCTGGGGACTGCCGTGATGCCAAATGAAATGAAGGGATCTATTATGGCGGGACAAACGATAAGCGTTCGTTAGACACGTGATTGCCAGGCCACGTGTATGAAGATCACTTGAGTGATAATAAAAAAAAAGAAAATCCGAAAATTGTACTCCGATAGAGACTTATCGATCTCTATCCGCTGAGACGTAAATTTAACCGGGACTCTGTAGAGCCTTGTTGAAGCGAAAATTGATAACAAATTAACTCTTTGGGAATTTATGTGAATTTACAATAAATTGTTAATTGAATATCGATTCCTTCCTGCCTACGGTCACCGATCTAATAACTGTTTCTAAAGGTCCGACTTCCAGCGCAATGCTGGGGCTTTCCAATAGAAATAGTTTCCTAACTACGACTCAGGTTGAAGTTTAAAGTCGGGTAGAGCTTGTTTAAATAATACAAGAGATTACCCGAATGGTTCAAGATTTTTGGAAGATTATTGTCTCGAGTGACCGTGCACCCGCTTAAATAAAGTTAAGGGACCGGAGGAGAAGTTTCCCTTCCCGAGTTCTCCGGGAGGGTGACCGGTGGGGCTAAACTCTTAGGAGGGACGTAGTTCTCCTAAAGAGAGTAGTGGAACTGTTGTTCATTTGCAGAACTGAGGGAGAGCCTTTATTTATTGCAAATTGAGAGAATCGAGCTCGGGGCTTGTATCAGGAATTTATCTGAACGAGCAGGTGGTGCCTGAGCAGTGGGCAGTGCCGCGAGATTTGGGAGTTTCTATTATTCGGGTGTCTCTTGGGCGGATCGCTAGGGCCACAGAGGAGCCCAGGAGGTGTGGCTCGAGGCGTAGGACCGAGCGTCGAGAGCGCGATGGCGGACCGCTCGAGTGCGTAGCTGGGCTACCAACTCGGCCGCTGAGGCTCTGGTATCAGAGCAGGTCTCGTCGCGTTACACTGAGATTTTTTAAAAATTACTGCTCACGAGAAAACATGCATTGGTAATGTGCTTGCACTATTTTATTGGTTAAACAATTCGAATAATTTGTTTAAACGAATATTGGCAGCACATTACCAATGCATAGTTTCCCGTAAACAACGTTTCTTTGAAATTCTCAGCTTTTGTCATAATTTGTTGAAAAATTGTTTAAACAAATTATAACGATGCGTTTCTCACGTATTTTTCCGCGTAGATTACGATTCTGGAAACGATTTTGAAATTTTTTATTCCATTTGAACATTATTTGAAAAAAATTTCGGTATAATTTGTTAAAAGATTTGTTTCAACAAATCATGACGGGAAATACATTACTTTTTTAACAACAAACAAATTTTTAAAACATTTTAACAAATGTATAACACATTTCCATCACATGTTCAAAAGTTTTGTTTAAACAGATATATTATGCAAGACATAGCAAATTCGTGATCAGAGACCCGAAAAACTTTGGACATCATGTATAATTTATATATCTACTCTAAAAAAACTGGTTCTCATGGCAAAATTTGTATATTATGAAAATTTCACATTATATTTTAACAGTTCTCCAGTTTATTTACAATGGTAGGCCTATGGAGGAAAAAACCAATTACATACCTTGAAAGTACAAACATCGAGGACACGATTTATGCTTTTTGTTATTGGAAAATAATATGATGAGGCTTCCGAATTGTGGATTCGAAAAAAAGGACCTCGAAAATTGCTACTTTTTTTTCTTTATTTCCCAAAAGAAAAAAAAAAGTTTTAGCGAAATTTTAATGACACGATTGGAAAAAGTGACCCCAGAAATAGTCATCCAGATAGTTTACGAATTTTTCAATAACGTTCTATGGTGAACAGTCCCCTAGAAAACGGTACATGGGAAACGTATTTTTTAGGCGTTAAAAGATTAAGGGAGTGAAAACCCTGTTGAATAATTGTATTTTCTTTTATGATTTCCGAAGTTGAAATTCTGTCCAACAACGGGCCCTCAGCTAAATTTTTTCAACAGGCTTTCGAGTCAAGTGCTTTTCACTGATTTTACATAGAACAGACTATTTTGATGTGCAGCCTTGGCAGTTTATTCAAACATTTGTAGAGTAAAGCTTGTTTTCAAAATCAAGCTCATTTCTTAATTTCGACACGCGTGTGTCATTATATACATTGTATAATGACTTATGTCATTATATTTTAAATATTAATATGACTCTATATTAATAAATAGATAAATAACAATTTCCTGAGTTTGAGACCAACAATTCAAAAAACATATGATGCATTTCGCGCCACTCTGACTGCTCAATTTTATCAATTGTAATTAGTTTTATTAACTTGATGAATTAATTGTCATTTTATGAATTAATTATTAATTTATGAATTAAATGTTAATTTTTATTTTTGTTCAGGAATGAGCAAAGATTCACGGGTATCGCGAGCCTCGGGTTATGGTTCGCGCTCTGCCTCAATTAGCGCCACGTGTCGGGCGACAATTCTCATGTGCGACGGGTAATGCGAGGCCCTTCGGTCAAGGGTTCACGCGTTACCGCGGGCGTCACCACATTCCGGGCCATCAATCAATTTTGGGCAATTGGTCATGCGCGAGATCGATACCCATCGATCGCCATGATTGATTCCTCAGTCTTTGATCACCGGCGAGAGCAGCAACCACGTGTGTGACCACTGTCTTTTCGGCCATCTTAACAATCAGTTTTTCTCTATACTTTTCCTCGGTAAAATCTCACGGGGACAAAGCGTCCTTACAAAACGCTTTGCACAGTTTAACTCAAAATCAATCTCGGAACTCATTCTCAACTATATTTTCGCAATTCTCATCGGGATCTTCGGGATATTTCGGGATTGTCACACACGTGTCGCGCTCACACGTTTCGTACCTCGGGTTACTCTTGACCACGAGGTCGACGGAACGCACGTATTCTCGGGAGTTTCTCATCACTTCTTTCGGGATTTCTATCATTTGCCTTTTTCATTGTATATATTAGACTCTCAATAAACTAGTGTACTTATTTTATATATTTTTCGCCGTGCCAACAATATTTCCACCTACACCAGATCCTCATTACAAAACAATTTGAAAAATTTCATACTGATTTTAAGGTACTTCAAAAGAATTATTGTTATTACACAAACTTAATGAAATTGAATTAGTGTATACACGTTCAAAAATCAGTAAAATTGATTATTTTACAATTTCTTGGAGGAACACAAAAAAACATTTTGTATGTTTTAAATAATTTTGATCGAAAAATAAAATTCATGCGCATTAATACAAACATTTTTGTAAAACAAAAAGTACACGCATTTAAAAAAAAAGAAGTTTTTATTATATGAATGGAACAGCTAGAGGCACACGACCAACGAATCCCAACTGTTGGAATTATATGATCGACAAAAACAATAATAAGTTGACTCTGAAAATAAAAATAATCACCTGGCCGGTTCTAGCGTCCGTGTAATGTGAAGTGAATTCAATTCTTGAAATTTTTATTTTGTGTGATAAAATTGAGTTTTTCGCGGTGATTCCCCTGATTTGTTAGCACTTAAACAAAAAATTTCAAAATGCAATTAATTTCTTTTTGCATCTTTTACGTGTATTTATTTCTATCGAAGATAATATAAAAGAATCTTAGGTGACAGTTGAAAACATGAGTGAAGAATGAGAAGTTATGTTGACGATTTCAGAAATTAGTAAATTACATTATTTAAAAAAAGCTTCGTTTATTACTGAAGTCATAAAAATAAATATAATACCTTACTATCAATTGAATTCAATCTAGATAATCTTTATAGAGGCGTTAAGTTAATGAATCAAGATAAATATACTAAAACATATAAAGCCAATTACGTCGGAGCGAGTATATAATTTAAAAAAATTTCAAACGAAAAAAATTAAATTGAAAAATAATTTCGGCCAAAGTACTTGGCGAGTTTTTTGCTTAGCTAGGATCACGTAATGCATTCCTTATGGTACGAACTCGCCAAGTACTTTGGCCGAAATTATTTTTCAATTTAATTTTTTTTGTTTGAAATTTTTTTAAATAATATACTCGCTTCGACGTAATTGGCTTTATATGTTTTAGTATATTTATCTTGATTTATTATATTTTTGAGAAGCCCGAATTTTTCTTTTTACGAAGATTGGGTTACCATTTTTTGGAGGGATTTGGTTTTTTTGGAGACTTCCACAGAAGCGGCTATTGGTGCGAGTAAATGTACTTGTCTCAGCTTTTTTTACAGCATTTATGCTGTTTTTTGCCCGTGATTTCTTTTCTTTTTGTCCAGCAATTGTTATGTGACTTGGTTTTCCGCATCACACTACTATTTTCCCAACATTATTTGAATGGAAATTTTAAACCGCATTGGAGTAAAACTTCCATCTTTCATTTTTATACACTTTCCATTCAAATGAGCTGACTGATATCTGTAATAGAAATGAAAACTGGAAATATTACTTAATTGTGTCCTCAATAACATTTTTGTCATTTATTCGTACCCTCAAGTTTTCATCCAAATCATCTAAACCGATAAAGTTTTCATTGATTGAAATGATACTCAAGCTACTGCATGGAAAATTGTATATATCAATGAAAAAATAAGTATTATGACGCTCTATAGACCAAAGTATCCAACTCAGCACTTGTTATAAATTTTTCCATGCGGTATCATTCCAAAAAAGTTATTTGGATGTAAACTTTATCCAGCTTTCGACAGTTTTAATTCAGAATGTTTAAATAAAACTATTCGAATGAATATAGTGTCTAAAACTGGGAATGAAAAGATTACTTGAATGCGACTCAAGTAATATTTGTCGTTTTTATCTCAACCATATTTTTTAAAGCGCTAAAGTTTTCATTAAAATATTTTTTATATTCCTACCGCATGAAAATAATCTCAAATTTTCGCAGCGGCTTCATGCTAAATATTTGTCATTTTCATCTCAACCGATTTTTCGAGCGCTTAGGTTTTCATTAAAACATTTTTCATATTTCTACCGCATGAAAATTGTTTCAAATTTCCACAGTGGTCTCATATTATCATACTAAAAAATAATATATAATATATAAAAATGATGAATAAATCCTTACTTTTGGAATTATTATTTCATCTTCTAGTTTATTGACATCCATTTTCTTTATTTTCTTAAATTATTAATTTAAACACGGTTTGTCCTAACATTAACATTGATTTTGCGATTCGTTCGAAAACTGATTGATGTGAAACTTTCGCGATCTTTCTAACCAACCAATAAATATGACACTTCCACGATCTTTATAACCAACGAACTACGGGATAGTCATAGCTGACACTACCGCGATCTTTATAACCAAACGCGATATGGTCAGCTGTCAAATTCATCGATCGAATATCACCACCATTTTTACCAATATTACTAGTGTCACTAGAACGACGAACACGCGAACGTCGGAAATGTGACGAAAATTTTCACAAATTTTTAATGCATGCTATTTTGAAATAAATTCATATCTCCAGTACCTTTCAACCTACACAGTTCTAGTTAGGCACAATCAAAAGGAAAGAATAAAATAAAAAATACGTGAACTAACAGTGTTTTCCAATGCGCTATAATTTAATAAATTTGACGGAAACCAGATTTGAATGTTTTCGAAAACAGTTGGGAAACGCGATCGTTGGAGTAAATGAGTCTTGTACCGACTTGTCTTTTGCATGAACAGTAATATGTAAATGTACTTGTCTCGAGTCGCTGCCGCGACTCTTAATAAGGAAATTCATCGATTTCGATGTTTGGCGAAAATTCATTCGTACGCAAAATCATTTTTGTATATATGACGTGAGCAGCTCATAGAATATGCTGTGATTGCGCGTAAATGTGGTTTGGGAGTTTATATCCGCCAAAATTTTTCATCGATCTAGCCGTGCCTGAATGTAAATGAAATTTACCATTTTAGTTCGAATAGCTCCGCAACGAAATCCAGACCGAGTCAATTTTTTTTATTAACGTCATTTCGTCATTCTTCAATATCCAGCGAAAAAACGAATGCGACCAAAAAATATCGTGTGTTTGAGAAAGTACGTGTTTTAATGCCGGGATGGAATGATAGCGACAAAGATGGAGACATGAAATAATGGACACGTGGACGACGTTGATTATCGTTGTAACACTTATTTTACTCACTGAAATTACAATAACATGGGTTTTATGAGTTCACTGATAATGATTAACCCGAATGAGTTTTATTTATGATAAATACGAATGAGCAATCTAATTCGCGTGGCAATTATATTAATATACCGCACGAGTGCTCGAGTTGCCCCGTGATAACCGTTACACGTGGTGTTGGCACGTCCACGAGTTGAGATGAGAAATTCCAAATGTTGATGCACCTTTTTTATACTTATGCAAATCGTCCCCGCGTGGATCGATCGCTAAATGAGTGACACATGATCTTGAGGATCAATATCACATGAGATGAACAATGAGTGAGCCGTAAAGTATGAGAAAAACTGAGATAATGGGGAGCGCGATATGAACAGTACAACATGTACAAGACAAAAGATGGCCGTTCTCGCTGGTCAGCCGGCACGTGTCGTTCGTTCTCTTTGTCGAGCGCAACGGCTCTGCGATCAGCGAGAGTGCCCACGAGGTGCTGCCGCGAGTGGTCAGTTTGAAAGCTCGCCTCGCCGATAGACAAGCAACGAGTTCTCAAACATCGTGCTTAGGAATGAAAATCATTGAAAAAAAAATCACTAGAAGTTGAGAGAGTCACCTCTAAATATTGTTCAATTGAGCTCATTTTTCAACGGAATTTTTTTTCATCAATGTTTCAAATAAACTCTAAAACTCTCTAAAGCAAACTAAAATTTTTTTTTTTGCATCAGTCCAATATAGAAATAAATAAATATATATATATATAGAGCGAGAGAGAGAAAGCGAGATAAATACAAATTCATTTATAAGAACAATGTCGCTGTATTGGTTTTTAAAATAGATTTTTTTGATTCGTGTGCGCAACAAATTTTTTTTCACAGCATTAGCGTCCGAAGAAGCATCTTGACTTTCCGAAACGACCTCCACATTTAAAATAGTCGAAAAACCGTGGTCTCAAGCTTATGAAGTTGTCGAAAAGAATTGCTTCACATTGTAGAAGTTGCCAACTTTTATACAAACATATTTTAATTTCTTTTTGTGCCCTGTTGTGGCATAATCCCTCTTTTGGAAAATCATTTTCCGTCCAGTGTCTACAGAAAATATCTTGACACTACAAAAAATTATTACAATTTTTCGGTATGTTCCATATGTCTTCATTTTTTGCACCATTACGAAATACTTTTAGTTTGAATGGACTCGAATCTGAGTTTCTAGAATTATTAATTATCTGTTAACTTATTATTACAAGCCAAAAACTCAATGTTTCCATTGAAATAGAAATGTATTTATCAAAACATTGTTTAAAAAAATATATAAAAAAGCAAAAATCAGTTGGTTATTGAAAAAAGTTATCAATGCACAAAAATAAAAATCGGTCAAAAGAACAGAGTCGAGAAAAAAATCAAGATAAAAC
>JACEOJ010005390.1:8472-38692 GCA_013761285.1 Campoletis sonorensis | reverse complement strand
TAATTGTCTTTAATCATCTCGAGATTGTCATTTGTCTCGATAATATTGACAACGTTTATATTAGTGTTGTCGTTGTCGATTGTTGTATTGTTTGGAGTTCCTCCAATAACAACAGGAGGAGTATTATTTTGTGGGGGTGAGATGATTCTTACAATCGGTGTGAGAGGACGGTTCGGTTGTGGTGTTTCATTATCAGAAAGGGAATCCCTAGCTATTTCCTGTTCGTAAGGGAGGATTTCGTATTCCGGTGGTACTTGAGCTTCCTCTTCTGATGGTATGCTAGTGTCATTATCCGAAAGTGTTTGATTTGCATTTCCTTGGATTGAGATATTAAAGGGTTCTTGGGACATAGATTTTTCATTTATTGAGATTATGGGATCTTCGTTTATTGCTTGTGTTTGAGAGTCGTTTATGTCCGTAGGAGGATTATTTTCTATCGGATTTATTTCGGTTTGTACTATAGTTGGTGTTGAGTCTGTAGTTTTCATTGTGGATAATTCGTCGTTCGTGTTTTCGACGATTCTTTTTGACCGTACTCGTTTTTTCGTTTCATGGGTATGTTCTCCTGTCTCGGTACAGTACATGCATTGTCTTTGTTTTCGTATTCTGGTCGATTTACGGGTTGGCTGTAATGGTGGTTTTTTCACCCTTGGTTTCCTAGGAGGTTTTGGGATTTTCCAGGCAGTAGGGCTGTTAATTTTTTCTACTGCTACATCTGGTATTACTTCTTCTACGGTACATTCTGTGCGTGAGGGATTAGGATTTTCGTTTTCTTTCATAATCTCGATTTCTCTTGGCGAAATTGTTTTTTTCGATTTCTCTACTGGGTTGACATGTGTTTGTTGTGTGTCTTCTCTGTCTTGGGAGAGAGTGAGTGATTTTTTTTGTTCGGGCTCTCGCTTTTGGTATATGTTCGAAGGGTTTTTACGTCTTACTATGGAACGAGAGTTCGAATATTCTTCACGGTCTGAATTTTTTTCAGTCGCGAGTGAGCTTGTAATGTTTTCCAGCTTTCTTCTAGCGCGTCTGGTAGGGGACGGCGTGAAAGATGCTGAGTTTCGTGAACGTTTGTCGAGAATTTGATGTGTGAGTTTTCGGTGGAAACTATTTTTTCCTTGTACGTTACGCGTTGTAACCATTGGGTTTGCCTGGGGATTATCTATGGGTTTATTGCTAGAATCTGGTTGAGGTAGTTTTCTACAGTGGGTTGATGTGACTGCCAGCTGTTTTTCAGGGCTTTCTGACTGTATCAACATTCTAAATGATTGATTGACTTCGTCATCCAATTCCATGTCTGAATTTGATGAGTGTTTTTTAGGGGTTTCAACCGTTAGAGTGGCTGAGTTATGGGGATTTACGTCTGAATTTTTGCTAACTTTTGGTTCGGGTGTTTTCGGCACATGTGTAGAAATAAAGACATCAACTGTTTTTTCGGCGGGTGATGAGGTTTTTGGTGCGAGTTCTCCGATGATTCTATATTCGGCTATGATTTCGTAATTAGGTTTTTGATTTGGCTGTGCTATAGGTTTATGGGTTTCTGTATTTACTGAGGTTACGTGGACAGGATTGTCCTCGTGTTCGTCTGATGAAGACGATGATTTGTCTTTTGAGATGTTGTGGAATGGTAAATTTCGTCTGACGCGATCTTTCCTTTTCTTTAAACTTTTCCTTTTGCGTTTGTCGTACGCTGAGTAGGTTGCTTGACTTTCTGAGTTACTAACCTGGAATTCTTGATTACAATTTATTGGTGATTTTATTTCATTTCGGTTCGTTGTTTTGGGTGAACCCGTTTGTTGTTGATTTTGCAAATTTGTATGAGTTTCTTGATTAATGGATTTAGACAAATTTGTTTTTTGTTGCTCTCGTAAATTCGTATGAGTTTCTGTGTTAAATGATTTAGGTGAATTTATTTCTTCGAGCTCTGGATTTAGTGTCCTCTCTATATTGAGGCTCTTATCAGGCAGTTGATCGGGCTGCTGATTTGGGTTCGAGATTTCGATTGATTCATTATTGGCCTGATTATCGCACGTTTCTCTCGGAATTGCCGTGTCGCTATAATCAGTCGATTCTGAATCGCTGTATGGAGTTAGGGAGTCCTGTGGATCTCCTTCTGGAATATGATTAGAAACACGTGGTCTCTTTTTATTATCGTCTGAATTAGAGGTGGAAGGGTGAGGTCTGGCGATACCTGGATTTAAACTGAGTTGTTTTCCACCTGTTTGGTTTTTGGTAATTCGCCATTTAAATTTAATTGGAAGAGTGATTGGATTACGCGATAATGCGTCAGCGTTGGTATTTACTCTTCCCGGTTTGTACTGGATTTTGAAATCGAATTCCTTTAGACGTTCTCTCCATCTCAGTACACGAGAGGTCGGGTCATTCATAGAATTGACCCAGACAAGTGGTCGGTGGTCGGTCAAGAGGGTAAATTGCCTGCCATAAAGGTAGGGCCTAAATGTTTTTAGCGCGAAGACCACTGCGACCATTTCTTTTTCGGTGGTGGAATAATTCCTTTCAGCTTTATTAAGGACTCGAGAAGCTGCTGCTACCATCGGGTCTTCTCCGATCTTGCCTTGTGAGAGAACTGCTCCAACGGCGTAATTGGATGCATCTGTTGTTACGATAAACGGTTCAGAAAAATTTGGATATTGGAGGATTGGCGAAGAACACAGCTTTTCGCGTAATGTTTCAAATGCTAATTGATGTTGGGAGTTCCAATGGAATTTAACATTTTTGCTCGTGAGATCTGATAGTGGTTTTGCTATTGCTGAGAAGTTTTTAATGAAGCGACGGTAATATCCTGCTAATCCTAAAAATTCTTTTACGTTCTTGGGTGTTTTTGGAACTTGGAATTTTTTTACGGCTTCGATGTTTTTAGGGTCAGGTTTTAAACCTTCTGCCGAGATAAGGTGTCCTAGATATCGTACTTCGGTTCTCAGAAATTCGCATTTATCAGTTTGTAATGTAAGGTTAGCATTTCGTAAACGTTCTGCGAGTTTTTTGAATTTGGCCTCATGTTCGTCCATGGATCGAGCATAGATGACTATGTCGTCAAGGTATACGAACAGGTCGTTACCTTGTAATCCTTTAAGAACAAGGTCCATTAAGCGTTGGAAAGTAGCTGGTGCATTTTTTAATCCAAAGGGCATTCTGTTGAATTCGTAGTGACCGTGAGGGGTCGTAAATGCTGTTTTATGTTTATCGTTTGGGTCCATTTCTATTTGGTGGAACCCGGATGCTAAATCGAAGATAGAAAAGTATTTTGCTCCACCGAGTTGGTCTAAGATATCGGTAATTAACGGTAGAGGGTACGCGTCGCCTATTGTGACGTCGTTCAATTTTCTAAAATCGATTACGAGTCTCCATCTCTTATTTCCTTTTGAGTCTTCTTTTTTTGGAACTATCCACACCGGTGAATTATATGGGGAATTCGACGACTCTATGATTTCTAGTTTTAGTAAGTCGTTTATTTGTTTTTCAATCTCTGGTCTTTGGAAAGGTGGGTGTCGGTATTGTCTCGTATTGACGGGTTTGTCATCCACTGTAATAATTCTATGTTTGCACACGCTAGTTGATCTGAGAGGTTCGCCCGGTATATGGAAGAGGTCTGCATTTTCTGTAACAAGTGTTGTTACTGCGTCGCGCTCTTCATCGTTAAGGTGGTCAAGACGCAAAAGGTTTATCACACTTTCTACACGATTTTCTCGCGTCCGAGGGGTGTCGTGTTTTTTGGCTTTGCCGATTGCGGAATTTGTATTCTTTTGATCGTTCTCATCTGTGCTCATATCGAAAGGATAGAGAGAGATTATTGGAACATCCACTTTAACATCTGTATCGAGGGTATTGATGGCATAGAGGTAAGCTTTGCCGTTGGTATTTTTTACCAAGGCTTCGCCCGCGTAAATGCCTTCTGGGAAAGGTATGCGAGGTACATATCCTGTCTCTAGTGCATTACCTATTCGTACAAACATTGTCATTTTCTGTCTGGCCTTGAGCAGAAATGATTCTGTGTCTGTGAATGGTATTTGCACGTCATTGATTTGCACACACCTTTCTTTCCAGTCAATTTTCCCTTTATTTATACCGAGAGTCTCATGTCCAAGTATAGCGTCGAATTCTACAGGGAAATCGTCTTCAACTACGTGAAATATCTCCGATTTACCACAAATAGCGATGTTGATTTGACCAAGGGTTTTTGGTCTATCGGAGTTCGAGATTCCGTATAATTCGTAAATTATGGAATTGTTTATTAAGTTTGTATTAGCGATGTTCTGGTTTTTAATTAAATTCAATTGCGATCCCGAGTCTGCGAGAAATAATGTTTGTGGTTTCATTAGGTCTTGCGATTTTATGATTATTGTGGGTGCGTAGTAGTTGTTTGAAGTTACACTAAGATTGCAATAGGCCCGAGGGATATTTTGTTCTTTTGTTTCGGGACTTTTTGGTTTGGGTACTCTTAATTGTTTTGTCCCGTCGACGTACCCGGACGAGGGGTTACCGGCTCGTTTCCCGCCTGATTGTTAGTGTTAGTAGTTGTATTTTTGGCATTGTTGTATGCTCGTCTACGACAGTCGCGTATTAAATGTCCCGGTTTTTTGCAATAGTTGCAAACTATTTTGTTTTGATTTTCTGTCGTGTCTGTCTTATTTTGTTTTTTCAGTGCATAACAGTCGTCAATCACGTGATTGGTTTTTTTGCAAAAGTTACAAAATTTGTCGGTTTTTTGATTGGGGTTCTGATTTGTCTGATTTTTATTTTGCTGATCTTTTTTATTGTTATACTGATTTATTGGTAAGCACGTTGATTGGTTTGTGCGTCTTGATTCTATTGGGTCAATCAGTGGCTCGAATTCGATTGCTTTGTCATACATGTCTTCGAGAGCTTGATATGTGGTATAAGGAATGTGAGGGCGGTATGCAGGATTTATGCCTTTACGAAATTGGTCTATTGCCATATCTAGAATGAAGTCTCTTGCTCCTTCGGGGTTTCGAACTTTTGAGAGTTCGATAGCTTGAACTGTTTGGTTCACATGCAAGTTGAGTCTACTGTAAAAAGCTAATAGGGTTTCTTTGTCTTTTTGTTCAAATGTGTATAATTCTGCTACCCAGCCAGCAAGTGTTCTCGAGCCAATAAATCGTTTTTTGAGTGTGTCGACCAGACGAGTGAT
The DNA here is from genome assembly GCA_013761285.1 of Campoletis sonorensis. Classification (NCBI taxonomy): domain Eukaryota; kingdom Metazoa; phylum Arthropoda; class Insecta; order Hymenoptera; family Ichneumonidae; genus Campoletis; species Campoletis sonorensis. The sequence continues at coordinate 33,525 of JACEOJ010005390.1, read as the reverse complement.
CGTTTCGATGGTGAAACATTCTAAGCTGCCGCTAGCCATGCCTTTACATTTGCTTTTTAATAGTTTTACTATCTGTTTTTCTGTGACTGCTGGAATGTATTCTCGAGCTGATTCGCAATTATTGATAAATGTGGTTAAAGAACAGGTATTGGGAGTGCCGTCGAACTCTGGAATGTATTTTATGAAATCTCTGTAATTTGATTGCATCGTATATGCAGGATTTTCAAAAGTTTGATTGAAATTGGGTTGATTTTGTCGATTAAGATTTGACGCTAATTGTTGGCTAAGTCGATCTATATCTATAGTGACTTGTTGTGGGGGTATTTGGCTATGTGCGCTTGACGTCGCGCCCATTCCAGAAATGTCCATAGGATCTCCTTGATGAGGCATTGTGATTTTTTTTATGACTTACACGTTGAAGATCTCGTAGGTGGTTGACGCGTGCTGCTGAACCTGTTGTTGAGTTGTCGTGTTGATTCCTTGGGGTTCGCTGCTGCTGGTGTTTTTGACCTGCTCTCTGCTGCACAGCTGGTTTATGGCCTCGGCTTCTTTGTGGTCGTCTCAAGTGTTGTTCCGTGTAGGCGTGAAATTAGGGTCACTTTCACGAAAGAGTTTTTGTATTTTCACAGTCACCCACTTTAATATAGCTTAAGGTTGTGGATTTCGTATTTAATTGTTCTTAGTGTTCACTGGTAAATTTCGATGATATTGTTCACTTGTTGTTACAATTTTAATTTAGACTCAAAATTGTGTTGTGTAAATTGTGCAATTTTGTGATTTTAGAATTTTCGTAGTTTGTTGTCACCAATTTTAATATAAAATTGAAAATGGTGCAATTTTATTTAATAGATTTTATGGTTTATGGTACGTGATTTTCCGAGTTTTGTTTTTCACTGCCACCAGTTTTAATATAAAATTAAAAATGGTGTGGTTTGATTATTTAAGAGTCTCTGTAGTTTTTCGTAGTTTCCGCTGCCACCAGTTTTAATATAAAATTAAAAATGGTGTGACTCACGGTTTAAAGATTTCAATGATTTTCGTAGTTTTCCGTAGTTTCTGTAGTTTCCGCTGTTTCCGCTGCCACCAGTTTTAATATAGTAATTTGTTACGTCCCGAGAGAGGGGATCGTTATATTCACGGAGGTATTAATGCCTGACCGCGAATTTTGATGTCCGAACGATGTTTGCGATTACTATATTATTGGGATTTGGATTTTTGATGATTTTTAGGTTTGTTTGGATTTGTTTGACTTTGGAGAGGTTTGTCGTACCGGTAAGGTTTTTGATTCCTCGGAATAATTGATCACACACAATTTTTACACACTAATTGTTTTGGTTTTTATTCACTGTTGTTTTCACTTAATTCTAGAGTTACACAAGTTGGTTTATATTGCGATGTTGAATTATTGTTAAAGAGATTTGTTAATAGTTGATTTAAGTTTGAATTTCAGATTACGCCTGAGTTAACGATATAGGATTTCGGTGTTTACAAGGACGATTTACACTCGTCTTGATGAACTCGCGAACTTATATAAATTGTGTTTTGTCGCGGTTAATGAAATAGAGGTTATTTGAAGAGATGTAGAGTCTCTGAGATTTCGGTGTTAACTGATTGTTCTAATTCTGAAATTTGGGTCCTGGAGTTGGATTCTCTGTAGGATTTTTGGGGGTAAGATGACGTGGAAGGGACTGACTTTGTTATAGTTTAATTTTGGGATTGGTCTAGGAGTCGTTAACTTGGTTTGGTATTTTGTGATTGGGTCAAGTTATAGGAGAGACTTTTCCGGATAGTGATTGGAGGAAAAGTCGTTATGTTTTTCTAGGAAGATAGCAGGGTTGCTCTGGTTTCGAGTGGTTGCACGTGCGTGCTCTGGATTTTGGAAAGTGGATTTTTACGACTTAAGGCGTATGGGAAAAAGTTGAGTTTAGGGTGGTCTAATTTTCGAGTATCGATAGATTTATGATTTCCTGGCGAAACCAAATTCGTGAAATCTGAGATTAAGAGATGAAGGAATAAGAGTCAAGATTTATGGATGATGCATTTGGCGACAGAATGTCGGGTCTGTTTGGAAAAAGTATTTTCCAGTTTTATGACTTTTCCTTGAAACAAAAAAATAAGGGATGCTGAGTTCTCTTGGCGACTGAAAGTCGAGTGGTGTCTGGAAGACACGTGGCTCTATGAGTTTGTGGGAAGTATGATATGAGAAACTGGGATATGGAAAAGGACTGTGTGTTTCCTTATATTCTATATATTAACGTTAGAGAGTATATACTATTACAAGAGTATATACTCGATTCTATGATTATGCGATTAATTATATGTTATTTATCAACGAATGATGATGTAGGTACGAAAGTGTACCTTCTGATGGTACCTGGTTAAGAAGGGTAAATTGAAAAAATTTATGGGGGGCCTAGCGTTAGGCTAGGACGTAACACTATGAAATACATCGAAACATAACTTCAAAAATTCAATGGCAATTAAACGTTTTAAAAATGTGTGAACTCTCAAATCAATGGTGTTGATGTTTAGATCGTGGAACGCAACGAGATTTTTTTTTCAAGCATGTCCCTCATATTCTTGTCCCACATCAAGAGACATATTTTTCGTAAAAGGGAGTGTGTGCGTGATGAGACCTAGTGACCAAAATGTATCTTATTCATTAATAAAAACTTGTGAAAACAAGGAGTGTTGATGAAATGTTTATTTTCAAAAATTTACATGTGACCATTCTTGTGAATTATGATTTTCAATACTTTTCAGTTGCGGTCTACGAATCAACCAAAAAACTCCCAATCTTCTACACGCTAAGCTACACCTTAATTCGCTTTTCTTTTCAGGCATTCGACTGCAGCTTTTCTTATCAACTGGAGTTTCCCTGGTTATGTGAACGTTGTATTCAAAGAACATCTTCGGCAACAAGTTTATACAGCAAAATGTCAGCAATAATATGATGACATGACTCGGTCAGGCTCGCGCAAGATTCAAGTGAAACCTCAATTATCACAAAAAAGTCAAGATATTGAATATTTCTTCAATTCTGTAGTGTGTATTGTAGCAGAATTGCTATAAATGTTTCTTTACAGTATCACCTTCATCCTCCGGGCCATGTTTCTTCTCATAGTATTAAAATTCTTATCGCTGAGATGCAATAAAAGTTTGTGTCAAAATTTTTGCATACTCCGAAGACACCGCAGGCTGTAGTAAACTGAATTGAGGTTCTTCGCTTTGTCCATTAGGTCTGAATGAAACTGCCAAAGCTGACGCAATGGACCATTTACTATTCTTAATAAATACATTGAAACTATTGTCTCTTTCGCATGAGAGATAATGGTTGTTAGATGAAGCTCAACGGCAATACTGTTTTCTTTGCAAATTATTGATACGAATTTTCATTGTTTGGTAACAGTCGATTCTTTTTGTAAATTCTTCATTCAAGATAAAATTACTTTTGCCATCAAGTATTTCGATGTGGAAATGTATTCTGTGGACAATCTACTTTTCACTTTTCCTTGAAAAAAAAAAAAAAAAAAAAAAAAAACAAGGAAGCAGACTCGTTTCACTCTTACCATAAATTAAATAAAGAACAGAGTCAAAATTAGAATCGGATATGAGGATTATGTTTTTAAACAGAAAATATAAAATTATGAATAAACTGAAAATAAGAATTAATTCATGCACATGATACATCAGGTAGCATAAGAGCATGAACCATCATTTTCATGAGACCTATTAATGAATTCATATATTAAAGTTTTGATAAACATGGTCCGTCGCTGTCTTACAGGAATTTGCACTTTCATCCAGTCATCATTTATCCAAGCTGATAAGATACCTTTTTTATGTTATTCGATATAGATGAACCGGCCCAAAGTGTTGCAAAAGGTAGCTTGCGTGGAAGTAGAAATTTCAAATTGCTTTAGCCGGTCGAGGCAATTTTATAATCAGTTTGTCTAAAAATGGTTTACCGCTGTGCTGAATGTCTTTCATTTTTTACGTGCAGTTTTATTTTCTATTGGTTATTTATATTTGCGAATTAAAGTTGCATTTTCATTCTGAAAGTGAAATTCAGGGTCAAAATTTTCATTCATGAAAGCAAAATTGAATTTATTCCCTTCAGTTCTAGGAATTACAATTTTCAATTTTTTTTGTTTCCATTAGGGGAATGGATATTTTTTTGCAAATTGATTCGCTAATTTCAATTCGAGTATTTTTGAATACTCGAATTTAGATTTTTAATTAGTTGGAGTATTAGTCAAATTTGGATTTTTAATTGGTTAGTTAAATTAGTAGTATTTAAAATGAGTGATTAGTTTGGTACTCAACTGGAACTTTTTTATTCGGTACATAATTGAAATACTTGTGATTTCTATTTAGGAATTGAAATTTAGTTGATAATTCGGAATACCCTAAATTAATAAAAACAGAAATCTAAATAAGGAAAATAATTTCAGTTCCCCAAATTTCCGTTGGTAAATTGGTATTTGGTATATAATTTGAATGATTTCAAATTCCAATTCGAGATGTAAAATTCAGTACATAATTTCAATCGCAAAATGTATTTTGCAAATTTGCCCATTACTCTAACTATTTTCAATTTTGATTCAGGAACTGAAATTTTAGTACATATCTTTATGTACCGTAAATTTTGATTCGGAAATTTATTCGGGAATCGGAATCTGGTACATAATTGGAATCACTTGCGGTTCTATATCGATAATTCGAATTCATTGTTATTTGAATGTTATTCGCGAAATAAGATTCGTTACATAGTTTTGGTGTACGCCATTTTTGCCATTTCACGTACAGTTTTTCCGTTGATGGTCCTTTTTTCCCCAAATAACCACCAGTAACGGAATTATTCATTTATTTTAATTTAGCCAAGCTATGATAGTTACAAAAATCAGAATTAATTAGTAAAATAGTATTAAGTATGTTCCTAATCATTCTTTTCATTTTTTTAAGGCTTCCTAAAGTTGCCCAAATGATTCGAAAACGAATCCGTAATCTTTTGTAAAAATGGGTTCGGAAGGGTCAGCCATATAGCTAACTTTGATTAACGAACAATTACCAATCGAATAAAGAAATCAAAAGACTCGACAGAGTCTCGGGACAAGTACATTTGGCAGCTCAGTCTGCCGTCTGCTGGTCCAAGGCTCATCCGAGTATAATATCTCTAAATAAAACGATTCGCGGTGGTGGGGAAGAAAACTGAAAGTCATTTTGTCGAATTACGAATTTCAGGAGACATGTGATAATTTCAAACGTTAACTGGAGACAACTAATTAAGAAATTCCCGTTCGATTGAACCTAACTACAGCACGATTGATTGCGTATTTCCTGAGAAAAAACTTTGCACAGGTTCCAGATTATGCGAAAATTCTAAAACATTGAAGGATTTGGTGTGTCTATATTTGCATGCAGACGATACAATCAAAGGCGTTTTGATGTCCATCAATATAAAACCCATTTCCACCAAAGCCGTTCGTCGGTGACAAAAACATCGAGTTCCGATTGGTCACGACGAATTGCCTCGTCTTCACTCTGTACCGATCCACTGGAAAGTTTGAACGTTGGACGGTTATATCTATATCGCTAATCTGTCAGCTGTCAAAGCTGCAAATTTATATTCGAGTGTTGATAAACCGAAAAAGCGGAAGCATCTGCATAATGAAAAGAAGTATTTAAATTCAGTGAACGAATAAAACATAAGTGAATGACTTTTTCCGCGTAAAATCGTGGATTTGTGTTCTCTCAGTGCAGTTTCACTGTTTCGTATTCAAGTGTCAAGTACCGAAAAGTGCGCGGACGTTTAATATAATGAAATCTTTCAACGTTAGTGAATGACGAAAAAGTGCATGTTAGATTGAATTAATTCGTAAAGATCAAGAGACTCCGTAGAGTCTCGGGACAAGTACATTTGACAGCTCTGTCTGTCGTTTGCTGGCCCGGAGCTCGACCGAGTATATTAAGCCACGGTTTTCCCGCCAGGCTTTGCATTCCGTTCGCACCTAGAGTCGCGTTTATACTGTTAGCAGTAGTTTGGTTGTCATTCGGTTAGCCGTCCCTGACCGAACTCCGGGTCTCCTGTAGAAGAGAGCGAGTCGAGTCCAGAAGTCAAAGTCAAAGTATCTAGTTCGATATTTGAACTTAGAATCTTTTCAACCTTTTTCGTACGACACAACGAATCACCAGTAAGCTACAACGAACCAAAGATTTATCAGACACCTCTCCGGTAAAGTACCAATTATTTCATATACCAAGTTTGAATTCGACTATTGTACTAACTAACACTTTGATCCAACGAATGTATAAAGAGTCTTAGGATCTCTTTATCCACACTCATTGTAATCCAATTAACATTATCATTTATAATAAAGAACGCATTTTGAACTTATAGAATCGCTTCATTCTTTAACGATAACCCTTCCTTACTCAAGTCGCAAATAAGTTAAAAGTTATGGGCCGGACAAGTACTCTGTGCGCATACGCTCAACGTATGGTAGTGAACGTTGAACAAATTTTTACCAATCCAACAATATTAGTGGCCTCAAGTTATATAACCTGTAGCCCATTCTTGCAATTTCTTCGCGTTGGCTAAAGTTTTTCAATTCCGATAGTGGAACAGTGTTGAAGAATTTCACTTCTGAAAATCTAAGAGGGCCAGATGACTTAGTGATAGGTTTCAAGTCGAGCGTTTATCTGACTGGAATCATAAAAGTCTTCGCCTACGCTGAAAAATTAAAAAAATGGGGTAAAACGTTTATATTTCAATCTGGGGAATAAAGGGGGAGAATTGCGTGTCCGGAAAATCAAGAGGCATGGATAACTAATTAAATATACACGGTTAATGTTGTAAATTTTAATAAATACGATTGAAATTCTTGTCCGAGTATTGATATTGTAAATTTTAATACTGTACGTAAATTGAATGTTGACTTTTTTCGTTTTAAAGCTCTTTTTGTAACTTAGCTACTCTTTTCCAGCAATAACTGATTTCTTCTTATTTCTCGTTACTCAAATCTCAAACATCGGTGGAATACTTGTCCTTTTATTGATATGAGAAATTTTAGTGCTGAACGAAAATCATGGACTTTTATTATTATTTTTCGAGACGTGTCTTTTTGAAAGGATTTTCTTTTTTTCTCGTTAATTGATTTTCAGACATCAATAACATACTTGTTCTTTCATTGATATAAAAATGTTTAGTGCTGAACGAATATCATGGACTTTGATTATTAGTATTTTTATCATTTTTGTAAAATTTCTACGTTTTCTTGTATTTTCTTCAGTTTTTTCGATTTTTTTTTAAGAGTATATTTTATGGGGTTTTTCTCTATTCTCTAATTTTTTGAGGTTTCCCAAGTTTTTTGACGGGAGTCGTTCTGGAGAGTTTTTTTTATAGGTAATTTACATTTTCTTGTATTTTCTCCAAGGTGCTAGCATTTTTTTGTTTTTTAATTTTTTCTGGGGAATTGGAGGAATCTAACCTTTTTTTTAGGGCTTTTGATTTTTTAAGGATAATCGTTCTGCAGTCTTTTTTTTGTTCCTTTACTTTTTCCTTTTTTTTTTATAAGATTTTTCTAGGAGCTTGAATTTTTCGTGAAGGATAGATTTTTTTCTGAAAACAGATGGAAACGGGGTCCACCAACAAATGTACTTGTCCAGGGTTTTTTTCCCCGGGTTTATTGGTTGGTTAGAAAGATCGCGAAAGTTTCACATCAATCAGTTTTCGAACAAATCAATAAAATCAATGTTAACGTTAGGACAAACCGTGTTTAAATTAATAATTTAAGAAAATAAAGAAAAGGGATGTCAATAAACTAGAAGATGAAATAATAATTCCAAAAGTAAGGATTTATTCATCATTTTTATATATGATATATTATTTTTTAGTATGATAATATGAGACCACGGTGGAAATTTGAAACAATTTTCATGCGGTAGAAATATGAAAAATGTTTTAATGAAAACCCAAGCGCTTGAAAAAATTGGTTGAGATGAAAATGACAAATATTTAGCATGAAGCCGCTGTGAAAATTTGAGATTATTTTCATGCGGTAGAAATATAAAAAACATTTAAATGAAAACTTTAACGCTTTAAAAAATATGGTTGAGATAAAAACGACAAATATTACTTGAGTCGCATTCGAGTAATCTTTTCTTATAAAATTTAAAACAAGAAAAATTTATAACAAGTGCTGAGTTGGATACTTTGGTCTTTAGAGCGTCATAATACTTTATTTTTGATTGATACATACAATTTTCCATGCAGTAGCTTAATTATCATTTCAATCAATGAAAACTTTATCGGTTTAGATGATTTGGATGAAAACTTGACGGTACGAATAAATGACAAAAATGTTATTGAGGACACAATCAAGGAATATTTCCAGTTTTCATTTCCATTACAGATATCAGTCAGGTCCTTTGAATGGAAAATGTATAAAAATGAAAGATGGAAGTTTTACTGCAATGCGGTTTAAAATTTTCATGCAAATTATGTTGGGAAAATAGTAGTGTGATGGAAAACCAAGTCACATAACAATTGCTGGACAAAAAGAAAAGAAATCACGGGCAAAAAACAGCATAAATGCTGTAATAAAGGCTGAGACAAGTACATTTACTCGCACCAATAGCCGCTTTTGTGGAAGTCTCCAAAAAAAACCAAATCCCTCCAAAAAATGGTAACTCAATCTTCGTAAAAAGAAAAATTCGGGCTTCTCAAAAATATAATAAATCAATATAAATATACTAAAGCATATAAAGCCAATTACTTCGGAGCGAGTATTTAAATTTGTATAAAAAAAAAGCACAAATCAGTTGGCTATTGAAAAAAGTCACCAATGTATAAAAATAAAAATCTGGTCAAAAGAACAGACTCCAGAAAAAAAATTAAGATAAAATAAAACGTGGGGAAAAAAATTTCAAACGAAAAAAATTAAATTGAAAAATAATTTCGGCCAAAGTACTTGGCGAGTTCGTACCATGAGGAATGCATTACGTGATCTTAGCTAAGCAAAAAACTCGCCAAGTACTGGCGAGGTTTCTGATTGGTCGCGACAGACGACATATTCATATCTATATTGCTAATGTGTCAGCTTTCAAAACTGCAATGTTCATATCGCTCATGTGTCAGCTGTAAAAGTCGGAAGTTTATTTTCAAGTGCCGACAAATGAAAGTTGCAAAAATGTAAAAAAATGAGTCATCTGAAAGTTCAATGATGATGTGAAAAAAGTGTTTCATTGAATTGATTTGTGAAAATATGAAATAGTGTCAATAAATCCGCGAATTCGAGTAGCTGGATGGAGTGCCAGAATGTAAAACAAACATAACCGCAAAAAATCAGTGGCAGACGTTCTTAAAATGTGTAAACTCTCAAATCCATAATATTAGCGTTTGGATTGTGGAACGCGACGAGTTTTTTTTTTAATCTTATATTCTCGTCCCAAATCGAAAGACAGTTTTTTCGCAAAAGTGAGTGTGTGTGTGCTGAGACTTGTAACAAAATTGGATCATATGAATTAATAAAAACTTTTAAAAACAAGGAGTGTTGATGAAATGTTTATTTTCAAAAAATTACGTACGACTCTTCTTCACTAAATCTACGGGTAATTGCATAACCCCAAAAACTTTTGCAGCTGCAAAAGTTTTTTAGTGAAGACGAGTCGTACGTAATTTTTTGAAAATAAACATCTGAAATACAAATAAACATTTGAAAATAAACACACACTAAATCGACGATAGTAATTGCATAACATTTAATAGCATTTTTGGGGTTATGCAATTATTATCGTCGATTTAGTGTGTGCCATGCCAGGTTCGTGGATCCATTGCGATCGTTGTTGAGGAAGGACATGCCATGGAAATGGACAAGTGGGCACTCAGAGGCGTTTCAAGCGTTAAAGAATAATTTCGTGCAATATGTTGAATTGTCACATTATTTCATAGATCGTAAATTTAAACTCCAAACCGATGCATCTGATCGAGGCGTTAGCGGGATCCTCTATCAGATTGATAATGAGGGCAATCATCGGATAATTTCTCTCGCGAGTCGATGCCTTAACGTCACTGAAATAAACTACACTACAACCGAAAAAAGCTCTTAGCTGGGGTTTATTCAGTTCAAAAATTCAGGACTTATCTGATTGGAAATCGATTCGAAATAATTATTGACCACAAGAGTCTCGTGTTCCTTCGGGAAACGCAGTTTCAAACCGCAAGGTTAACGCATGGACCCTTTATTTACAGGAGTATGATTTTCAAATCAGCTATTGTAAAGGAAGCGACAATATTGTCGCTGATTTTTTTAGCCGTAATCCTAAAGCAGGTTTTACCAGGATGATCCCGACACAATTTTGATCTCAGCGCTCCGATTCCTCGATGTCAGTCCGGATGACAATCGTTCAATCGACGCGTTGTCTCTTATTTGTCAGCTCGAAATGGATCTTATTCTGAGAAAAAGTTTGCAGGGCCTACGGACGTTGCAACGAGATGATTTGACAATTCAGAAGTCAGAGGAAAATAGGCTTGAATTGAATATCGAACGATATCGAAAGTATCAGGACATTTGGTTTCATAGGAAATCTGCCGAAGATAATTGGGCCATAATCGTTCCTTTCGCTTTTCGAGATAGTATCGTTCGACTTGAACACAACCGACTTAGTCACGTTGGCGTGTTCAAAACATTAAGTCATCTGAAGCGATTCTTTTACTGAAAGGGAATGACGAGAGCCGTTAAACGATACGTATGAAGGTGTGACTTATGCCAACGAGTTAAATATTTTTGTCGTCCCGTAGAAGGCGAGTATTGCCTTGTAAGATCGGATTATCCTAGTGATCTGGTCACCGTTGATTTTAATGGACCGTTACCTAAGTCGACTTTTCCGAATTTTCTGCGCTGACCAACACACGAAGTGGGCCCGTTACATTCCCAAAATTGAAAAGCTCCTCAATTACACTACTCATTGGACTACTGGTTGTATTCCGTTTGAATTGCACTATCACAAAAAAGTAAAGGACAAAATATCTGAATTAATATCCTTTCCGGTTGAACGAGCCGTCCCTCACGAAAGACGAATCATGTTAGCGAAAGAACGATTATTAAAGAGTTTCGAATCCCGAAAAAATACCCAAAGAGCGAAACCGCCACTTGACCTGCTAGCGAATGATCTTGTTCTATTACGGGTACGACACCTTTCGAGTAATTTCGATCGGGTTACCCATATATTCTTTCATTTGTACAAGGGGCCCTATAGAGTCAATAAAGTTATCGGCTCAAACGCGTTCGTTCTTGAATGTCCAAATACTCGGAAGATTCTTGGTACGTATAATCGAACCAACTTACGTAAATGCCATACTGTGACGCGGATCTTCACGTCGATCCCGTCTATGCAGCAGAAGCGTGAGTAGGGGCCCGAAAAACCATAAATTCCTTCCTATTTTCCGTTTAATACGGTTTAGGTTATCGAACGACCCTCTCGAACTCTTTAGAGTTTGTGATTTGAAGTTAAATCTCTCGCCATATGGTATTATCCGGGTTCCATTTATCTTTACGTTTTATTTGAGTTGCGTTCGGTTAGCATTGAAACGAAGAGGAGAATATAACCGAAATATTACCGTGTTACCCTTCGATTTTCAATGCTTCCCGAGTTTATCTGTTCGGGAATAGTAAAAATCTAGCTGAGATGCTAGTGCTCCATTCAGAGGATGTTAGATTAGACGGGAGTTCCGGGATAAACAGTTAAACTGACGATATGATCAATGAATCGACGAAGTGAATGATAATTCGACATTATGACGCAATTAATGAAATGATGGAGGAGTATGTCTAGGTAGTGCTTAAGGAATCTTAATTGTATGCGAGTATGTGTGGATTTATGTGTATGTGAAGAGATACGATTAAATATTCAAAATTTTGTCGGAAAAAGGAGATAAGTCCTTCCTCTCGAGATGTATGGTGCATTTGTGGATGAAGAGGACGCGTGAGGTCAATCCCGACCTGTCGATATTTCTAAGGGATGTTGGTCGGACTCCTCCAGATGGTCTTACCCCCCCCCCCCCCCCCCCCCCCCCCGGTAAACGTCACTGTCGCGGTAGTATCAAGGGCTATTCCATCTCTGAGGCATTGGAGCGGTTCTCGCTTTTTGACTGGTCTCCCGATTCTTGGAAATGAAGTTCTCCGTCAATTTCCTCATGCGTCTCACCGTCAACAGGTGTCGCATTCAAGGGGGGGGGGGATGTGATGATCTTTTCTAATTCGATCTTCGCGCCTTGTTTTGGACAATGATGGAAGGGATCCATCGAAATCAATGATTATCCTTTCCACATTATCGACTATCTGTCCGAGCGCCCGGCAAGCTCGCTTTCTTTTGCCCCGGGTCCGTCAGCGAAGTAACACCATCACCGTACATCGAGTGCTCGTCAGGGAGTTGGCCACTCCCGATCAAGATTCAATAATATCGATCGATCTGCATATTTCGTGGATACCGGGGTGAGGAGCCAATAGGGACTCCATCAAACGCAAGATAAGTGGAAATAAAATAAAGAAATATCCCGAAACATAAGGAACCCAAAGACCGACTTCCTCGGAAGAACTTTTCGAAAAGATAACTGAATTTGTTGTGTGAATAACAGTGTGGACGTGTGAATGTTATATATATGTAGTTGGAATAATAATAATCAGTCAAATTGAAATTGTGTGATCGGAGATCGATTTGCGATTTGACGGTTGAAAATGTCATAACTTTAATATTAAATGTTTTAAAAATAAAAATAAAAATATTACAGCCTGGAGGAAATTCTGCAAGGAGATCGAGGCCCTTCCCACAGTGGTCAGACTCTGCAGGATCTTCATGACCGGTTCGCAAATAAAGCCCGGGGGTCTAACACTCCCAGGAGGACAGACAGCGGAGAAGCTGGACGATGTTCTAGCCCACCTAATAACAGTTCATTTCCCGGGCTCAAGTACGGGACCAGGGTACTGAGCACGTTAAAATGGGCTTTGAGTTCTTTCGAGAAGTACAAAAGCCCAGGGGCGGATGGGATCTTCCCTGCTCTTCTACAGCAGGGAGGAGAGGATCTAGTCAGGCACCTGACATATCTGTTCCGATCTGAACCGAGGAAGACCGGTTACGACCAAGCCAAATCCTTCAGGCCCATCAGCCTGACATCGTTTCCTAAAAGCGATGGAAAGATTGGTGGATCGGAACATAAGGGACCGAGCGCTGGTGCACATGCCAGTGCAACAGTCTCAACATGCGTACCAGGCTGGCAAATTCGTGGAGACGGCACTCCATGATCTCGTTCGAGAGATTGGAGGGAGTCATCTCTAGAAAGGAAGCTACCCTGTGCGTTTTTCTTGACGTTGAGGGAGCGTTTGACAATACCTCCTCCACCGCCATCTGCAGAGCAACAAGAAGATTCAGGATTGATAAAACTATCATCAACTGGATCCACTGCATGCTAAAAACTAGAACCGTCACCGCTGGACTTGATGGGACCGAGATCAGGGCCCGTGTAGACGTGGGGTACCCGCAGAGGGGGTCAGCTCCGAATCGTCACACCGTCACACGCCCTCCTGTTTCCTGGGAGACCAGTCTGGTATACAGACAGAGCCAAAACGCGGACGGGAGCTGGCGCCGGCGTGTGGAGTGACGGGTCCAGGACGGAACTAAGTTTCTCACTGGGACCGCATGATACCATTCTCCAAGCCAAACTATTCGCGATTAAGTCCCGTGCCCTCTCCATTCTGAAGAGTGAGATAAAGAACAAGCACGTATACATTTGCAGCGCCAGTTAGGCTGCGCTCAATGCACGAAACGCCAAAATGACGAAATCGGTGCTGGTCAAGGACTGCACGGAACTGCTGACCCAGGTTGCCAGAGACAACCGGGTCAAGCTATCGTGGGTGCCGGGGCACAGTGGTATCCCAGGCAACGAAAAGGCCTGGGGCTCTAGCCAAGAGAGGAGCATCGGAGCGGATAACGGGCAAGCCATATCAAGGGGGGGGGGGGGGGGCATCACCCCGGACCTTGTGAAAAGGAAGGCAGACAAGTGGGTGATAAAGAAGTTTGCGGACCTATGGAACAAAGGACTGGGGATGAGACACACAAGGGCACTGCTGACAGGACCCTCTGGTGAGCTTGGATCAGTGCTCACCGGGCTTGATAGGATACAGCTAAGGCTGATAACAGGCTTGGTGACAGGGCACTGGTTCACAGGAAGGCACGCAGTGAGGTTAGGGCTAACAAATGACCCAACCTGCAGAAGATGAGAGGAAGCAGAGGAGACCCCACTGCACCTCATACTGAGCTGCAAAGGACTGGGAGACCCTAGATACAGGGTCTTCCAGGCCAGGCACCTTAACGATTTTAAGATGGGGTGGAAAGAAGTAGGGAGGCTTCCGCATTTCGCAAGAGAGGCCGGCCTGCTATCCGACACCCCGTGACGGGGATACGATAGACGTGAAAATAAAGAATAAAAAAAGGAACATAAAAAAACACTGCAGAACGACCAGCCTCAAAAAATCGAAAACCCTGAAAAAAAGGTTAGAGAAAAACCACAGAAATAGTTCTTTCGAAAAAAGTTCCAGCAGAGTGAAGAAAATACAAGAAACTGTAAATCACCTAAAAAAAAAACTCTTCAGAACAACTCTCGTCGAAAAACTTGAGAAACCTCAAAAAGTTATGGAATAGAGAAAAACCCAAGAAAATATTGTTTTAGAAAATATTCGAAAACACTGAAGAAAATACAAGAAAACGCAGAAATGGTACAAAAATGATGATAATAATAAAAGACCATGATATTCGTTGAGCACTAAAATTTTTTATATCAATGAAAGGACAAGTAACCTATTGATGTCTGAAAATCAATTAACGAGAAAAAAGAAAATCCTTTCAAAAAGACACGTCTCAAAAAATAATAACAAAAGTCTATGATTTTCGTTCTGCTCTAAAATTTCTTATATCATCAAAAGGACCAGTATTCCATTGATGTTTGAGAATTGAGTAACGAGAAATAAGAAGACATCAGTTGTTGCTGGAAAAGAGTAGCTAAGTTACGAAAATAGATTTAAAACGAAAAAACTCAACATTCAATTTACGTACAGTATTAAAATTTACAATATCTGGAATGGAGTTTGTTGCGCCTGATTCGCAACCACATCTATAAAAATCATACATCGATTGTCAGCAAGCTGGTTATCGACCTGTCGTGCACCAACCGTGCCAAAAGCGCATTCCTCATCAAAACCGAACGAGGCCACATCAAATGCTAACGATCATATTTTGCAATCGATCGTCTCGATCCAACTGAACACTGGGCATTAACCCCAAAACATCGGACGATCGATTGCCCAAGAATTCCCATCTCCAATAATTAACGATAACCCTTAAGTTATAAAAAGAATAGCAACAACGCAACGCACCTAGTCTGCGATGCGACACTAAAGTATCCGGTCACATCTCATATCTATTGGTCTTGAGGCAACTCACCCGATTGTAATCAACTATCCTATAATAAACGTATTAGTTAAGACTGAAAGTATTCAGTTGGAGATTGACTCAACCTTGGCAATATCCCGGACTATCCGTCATTGTCAAACTCGCCCCCACATAACGATTTGCACAGGCACAACAAGTTGCTAAATTACAAAAATGGATTTGAAACGTAAACAGTCAACATTTCATTTACGTACGGGATTAAAATTTACAAAATCAATATTTGGACAAGAATTTCAATGGTATTCATTAAAATACTAAGATTGGAAAAAAAATTCGGCCGAAGTACTTGGCAAGTTTTTTTTGCTTAGCTTGGATAACATATTGCATTTCTCATGGTTACGAACTCGCCGCGTACTTCGGCCAAATTTTTTTTTTATCAATCTAATTTTTTTTTATACTGAAATTATTTTCATCATGTTGATTTCCGTTTTAAATTTCGGGTACTTTGAATTATCAAGTAAATATTTTATTCCTGTATAGAAATTAGAAGTATTCAAATTATGTATGACTAATTTAAAATAGTACTAATTTTACTAATACTTCATCTAATTAAAAATGCTAATTTCGATTCAAGTGTATTTGAATATTCAAATTGAAATTCGGATTTTAAATAAGTTAATGAGATTTCAATGAGTATTTTTGAATACTTGAATTGTAGTTTGGATTTCAAAATAATCGATTGGCAAAAAAAATCCATTCCCCTAATGGAAAAAAAACCGCCCGACTTCGTTTGGCAAGTTCGTACCCACACCCCGGTGCCCTGGCTGCAAAAAAAAGGCGCAAAGTTCTTCAAAACCGCAGGTACCGCGAGGAAGTTGCCAAAGTTCGATACGCCCGGTCGAAACACGTGGCGAAGTTGCGGCGGCGCCAATATCGTCGTCTGAAAAAAAGGTAATGTGTCATCATGTTTCATTAAAGTATTTGACATAATTAATCACTTTGTTTGAAAATGCAAGCAATCGTAACAACGCGGATTATGGAAACGTCTACCAGTCGCATTTGCAAATGGTTTGTTCTCGTTTAGACAGATAAGTAGGAAGAGAGGTTTAAAATTAGTGCCATTATGTTATGTTTTTAATTATTGTCATATTTTCTTCAGTTTTTCATTACTGTTGCACTTACGCTCTTGAAAAGCCCCGTAATATATTATCTACAGTTATTCTTGTAACCATACTAGGCAGGCCTCGATAATTAATTGTAAGTTTCGGCTATTATCTCGCCAAAAACTAAAAATTAACCACCTCTTGCTTCTCTATCTGTGTGCTCCTCTTGCGGTTCAAAAAATTACAAATTACTAAGTACGATTTCATTCATATTAACTTTGCCAGTCCATAATAAAGATTTCCTACCTTTCGATTTTTGAGGCTCCCGCCGCATTTATTTCGTGTTTATCTTGACGCGAGAGTCTCTAATGTGGTGCCTCATTTAAATGTAAATCTCTTTATACTGCCATCGCAGGCAGAAAATTTGAAGCAGCAAGTTAGGAAAGCTCGCGAAGAATGTGCTGCAGTCAGCGAGCAAGCCTTAATTGAGGCGATCTCCGATTTGCCACCGTCTCAACAAGCTGTTGTCCAGGCTTGTGTGAGTGCGTCCAAAGTAAAGTGCACTAACCAGCGACGATACTCTTTAGACTGGGTATACGAGTGTCTTTTGATGCGTATAAAAAATAGCTCGTCGTACGAGCATCTTCGTACGCGTAATATTCTTCCGCAGCCCTGCCAAGACACTCTGTCGAAATACATAACCAAAATGGACATAGGCTATGGATTTCAGAAGGCAGTTTTTCAGTGTGTGCAGAAGAAGGCTTCGCGAATGGAAATCGTTGACAAGAGGGGTATCTTTGATCGTGATAATATTTTGGGGCCGCTTTCTATTCGCTTCCGATGTATTACGTTAAATGCTTTATTGGTTTTGAATTTCCAAATTTTTTCAGTTTTTTTAAACGAAAAGTGCCTGCAGTAAAATCCGTTTGATACTGCAATCACATTAAGTTCGTAACGCTTCGATTAATTACTAACACCATAACAATATTGTCCAACGGCTACATTTCATCACCTTAACTTGCCGCAAATGCAACCTGTCCGCTGCTTTGTCACTACGTAGTTGTGCATGTACAACAATGCTCCAGTGCACAGTGTTATATTATCCACAGAGTACGGCGCATTGTCCGTGCATATTAGGTGCACGTATAGTGTAACCGAATGTAGAAAGCGTAGATTTGCTGGTAAGATTTAGTATTTTGTTGCTTGGATAGTTATATTTTCATTTTAAAATGCTGTACATTCGTTCATAAAAAGAACTGTTTCACAGGTGTGCTCCTTATTGACGAAATGTCACTCAGCGAAGCTATCAACTTCGATCGCAAGACAATGACCTTCAACGGTTTCGTCGATCTTGGCAAATATACCCCCACTGAACAGCACAACACACGAGCAGATCATGCGCTTGTGTTCATGTTCCAACCGCTCCGAGGAACATGGGTTCGAGTTCTTGGCTGCTTTCTCAGCAAGAACTCCGTCACAAGTACAGTTCTGCACAAGCTCATTTTGGAGTGTATCTTGTTGCTCGGCGGCTCCGGATTCCACGTGGACGTCGTGACTATGGATGGAGCACAGTGGAACCGAGGAGTGTGGGGTTTGTTTGGGATCAGCGCAACGCAGTTGTCTTGCGAACAGCCATTTGACGCCACGCGGCGACTTTGGATGATGTCCGATTTTCCTCATCTTATTAAGTGCTTGCGAAATGGCATTATCCAGGGTCCGTCGTTCTCGGTAAGATAAAATTATTTAAAATTGTATCTAGAGACGCGGCAGCGTCTTGCCGCCAAGTATAAAAAGAAAGAGTTTGAACGGCCAAGGCAAGTCGCGCCGCGTACTTGTTTACAGGGAAACCCCCCTCTGTTGATCATCACAGTTGCCGTAAGGATAGTGGGGATGAATTTGAATTTTTTGGTATATAGACACCCAGAAGTCTTGTTCTTCTTTGCCACTTCGAGGCTCTTCTTAAACACGAGGCGCACACTAAGCCCAACCTTAGTGTCGCACATTTCCTGACGCCGGCGCATCTAAATCCACAGGGGTATCAAAAGATGAATGTTCCTCTTGCATTCCAGGTATGAAAAAATGCAAATATATTGCAAACATTGCGTAACAATATCGTTATAAATACACTGGTGTTTCAGTTGTTCTCCGACAGAGTCCGAGTTGCAATGGAGTTGTACAAGAACGACCCGAGATGTCCGGACTTACACGACTGTCAGCCAACGGTTAAGCTCGTTGAAGTAGTTGATAGGCTCATTCAGCCGATGATGTCGCGAACACCAGCCACCGCTCTGCGCCCTTTGGATACATGTCCACAGAAAAAGGTTCGTTGGAAAAATATCTGAATAGTATTCGCTATAAAGTGGTCCCTTCAATTTTTTAAAATTTATGTCATCATTCTGGAAGACTCATTTGAGTAGAATCAAGACCTGCAAGGTCAAACATGGTTCCCATCCTATATTTTTTATATTTTTTTATATTTTTTTTATATTTTATATATTTTTTTATTTATATTTTATATTTTTTAATTTCATAAACTGTACACACATACTAATTGTGTTCAGTGCATAATGCAGAGCAGTACAGCGCAGATGTCACATTGACATAATAAACCGTTAAGACGAGTTTTATTAGCCACGTAAGTGAAATAAATGTGAAGCGTTTTTAACAGAGGCTTCGTAAAGGAAGCTTCTTTAAGGAGTGTATGAAAATCAAAATATTGAGAAATTGATAAAATTTGGGGTAATTATGCAGTTTGAGGGCTTTTCCGAAAAACGATGGGAAAATTGTTTTTTCCCCATAAAGCTGTTTATTGTATCATAACAAATGATATTTCATGGGGGGAGGCAAAAATTTCCCATAAATTCCCATAAATTATGGTGTTTTAAACTTTTCAAAAAATTTCAAATATTTTGACACGTACCTTCGGGAGGGGAGTGGGGGGGGAGGTGTCCCCACAAACACAGACACAACCCCCATGCAAAATCCCGTATAGAAACCCCCATATAGAAACCCCCATACAGAAAACAAACCTTATCAATTTAAATAATATTCTGCAATTTTGCACGGTAAGCACGGTAAGTACGAATATTTGAGGTTTCGAAGTCCGAGGGCCAGGCATACCTCAATGTTTGTTTACATTTCTTTCTGTTTTGTATCGCAAGTGTTCTCCCCCAAATTTCTACTAACTTACTCGAATATCTTACACATCTCATGGCAATAACTCAGTCATTCATCAATTGCCCCTTTTCAGGGCCGCATATGTTGCAAACGTAGTGCAATTTTCTAACATTTGTTTTCTGTATGGGGGTTTGCATATTTGCATGGGGGTTGTGTCTGTGTTTGTGGGGGACACCTCCCTCCTCCACTCCCCTTCCCGAAGGTACGTGTCAAAATATTTGAAATTTTTTGAAAAGTTTAAAACACCATAATTTATGGGAATTTATGGGAAATTTTTTCCTCCCCCCATGAAATATCACGTGTTGCAATCAGAGCAACAAGTTTCCAAAGAAAAAACAATTTTCCCATCGTTTTTCGGAAAAGCCCTCAAACTGCATAATTACCAAATTTGGTGATAACGGTCTTCAACATCAAGTGCGAAAAGGTAATTTTTTCTAACTTTGTCATCTGCCTACTTATTGAGTAGTTCAGCATAAAGCACAATTATTATGCCCGAAATATATACTTGTATATTCATGAAAACGCTATGCTTATACACGTGAACTTCTATGTTCAATTACTTGAGAACTGGTTAGAAGGAAATCGGAAAAAACTTGCATTACCATGTGTAATACTGAAGAATATATGCATCAAATTATATTTAATTCTATATATTTTGAAACTGTTTGTTTTTAATATGGTTTCGCATGGCGACATTTAATCGTCGGTACTGAAAGCCTTTAATCTCTCGCACGCAGTGCTTCAAACTGCACAATAACTGTGGCGGCATGCACGGCATCCCTGTATAAACAGATAAACAATAATACCACAATCTATTCTTGGTGGTAATCCATACATCCTATTTGCTTCAAAGTAGTTATATCGTTATATCGTTTTCTTAAGATTTTGTTGAAAATTCGGATAAATTATACAGCAAGTACATATTACCTTGGATGACCTTGAATTTGAAGTATGTTGTTTTTTAGTTAATTTACAACAACTTTTCTTTATTAATTTATGCCCGTAAACCATTTTGTATGTGAGAACAACTGAATAACAATTTTTCAATATGAATGTCACGATAGAACTACCTTAAAACTATATTTTTTTTTTCATTGACATGTGTGAATATTCAAAGCTCGTTGTGTTGCATCAGAGTATTTGTGTGCTTTAATTCGGCACAAACCGTTTTTAATATGGTGTTGGCGTGTTGAAGTTTGCAATGAACGTTCATTATTTGCCAATAATTCTCGTAGGCGCGTTGCAATAATACATTTTTTATTAATACAGGCTATCGAGGACTTTCTCCGGTATCTGCCTGAGTGGCAAAGAATCGCGAAGGAAAAAAAGTCGGCCTTCCCGGTTTCATGCAGCACTGTCACAGGACTCAAGGTCACACTGGGTGCAACATTAGAGCTCCTCGAGCACTTGAAAAGTAAGAACCACGATTACGTTATGACCGCTCGGCTGAACCAGGATGCACTGGAGGTAAAAATGAATCTAAATCTTTGGTAGAATATTCGCTGTTTTATATGTGCCTTGAAATTCGTACCAACGTTCGTGTTTGGGTTTGTTAATGTACTGTGTATAATACCATGTTTGGTTTCATTCAATGTACAAAAAACAAAAATGAAAGATATTTTGGCAATGACTTTTTTTGATTGCTTGCAGCGCTTTTTCGGCATGATGCGCAACGCTTGCGGCAGCAACGACCACCCAGATCCAACCTTGTTTGCCCAAGTGTTCCGCCTCTTGTGCACTTACTCCCTGGTAAAGCCACCGAAGGGTGGTAATGTACGTGGTACCGAGCTGCTGAAGACTGATGGGAACTAAAGAGTCCATGGCAGAGAAAGCGAGCCCGAGGAGAACATTTATGGAGAAGCTTGATGCTCTGATTGAAATCGGCGAAGACACCAACTCGCGTGATACCTCTCTTGCAATGCTATCTCAGCTGGATCACCAGTACCTGAAAACCGGGTGTCAATCCAGCCACGGTCATCTCTCGACACACGACTACGATGTAGTCACAACAAGTGACGAAGTACAAGCGTACATTGCGGGCTACGTCGCTCGAAAATGTATTCGGGTGACCAAATGTAACGCTTGCATCGATCGTTTGAAGAGTGACGACAGATGCGACCGCGATAAAATCGTGGACCTCATAGATCGGTACGGTGGACTAGTGTGCCCGAGTGAAGAGCTGTTCCAACTGACGAGACGTCTGGAAGAAGCAATCCTCAACGTCGTGGGCACATTGGCGATTAAAGAGGATACTCTGTTCCTTATCATCCAAAGTGTTCAGGAGATGCGCAACCTGACCTTGGTCGGATGTTTGGAACATGAGAAAGAAATGACGAAACGCGTTATCAATTTCTACCTTCTGATGAGAGCACATTTTCTGGCGGCCTCATTAAATAGAAATTGCGACGCGAAAAAAGTTCGAACTAAAACTTTACGAAAAAATGCAAAGTTGTAATCTCGAATATCACTTGCATCGGGGTGGTGGTTCCAGTGGAGTCAACAATTTTTCAAGAAAGGACAATCAAACAAATCAATCGTAACATAGTGAGTCACAGCATAATGGAGCATCGTAGAACGTAGCGCTAACATCAATAAAAACACTAGCAACAAGACTCGTCAAAACAAAAGCAAAATGTCCGTTGTATGTATTAAAAAAACGTGATTTATTAGAATTATCTTCGTTTTTTAATCCGATCATCATTATTTATATCGTAATATTTTTATTTTGAGTAGACTATCGAAACTCGTCGATCAGAGGACAAGGAAAGTTGCTGTTTTGCTAAAGCAATGGAACGCGAGCGTGAAAAAGAGCGTGCGTTGGAACTCAATCAGTTGCGATTGGCACAATTGCAAGCTGAGTTTGACGAGAGCCTCGAGCTTTTTGGGACTCAGGATCGGGCAATGGTCAGGACAAGGCTTTCATTTGGGCTGCATCCTCACTCTCAATTCCTTCTGGTCCACTTTGGCCCGTGGACGCTGGAGAAATACCTTTGACTCTTCCGATTTCTGACTCTGTCTCTGTCTTTTTTTTCTATTTATAACTTTGACGGTGCTTATGCGGGCGAATGAAGTATAAACCAGATGAAACATTTACGCAAAAATACGTTTATTCGTGTTAAAAGAAAAAAAATTTTTTACTAAAAGTAATCGGATTGAAAAAAAAGAATTTAATATCGAAATATTTCGTAAGATGAAACCGTTTGGTTTGAAAAACTTCATAATTCCTCCAAGAAATAACAAACGTGACGTGATTATTTCGTCATACAATCATCCACGAGTCATGAGTTTTTAAAAATCTGTTTAAAATCCTTATCGCTTTGTGTTTTTATAAATAAATAATCGAGGAGAACAAAAAATAATAATTTGAAGTATTCGATGTATCTTCGTGGGATAATAAAATAACGAATAATGCCCTAATTGTAGAAATTCATTGAACGTTATTTAAGTGATTACAAACAAAAATTAGTACAATTGTCGGACGGTTCAACGAGGCTTAGGTAAACACGGCCGAAATATTTCTTTAACCTTTACTTCAAGTATCATTATGAAATCACCATTGGATGTAAATATATGCACATTTGTGTTCTTCGCGTCAAGTGCTTTGCGGTTATCGAGACGATGTCCTTTTTTGTTTGTTTTTTTGCCACTGGTTGATAGTTGCATCACGGTACGTTGACGATTAATAACAATCGTAATAATAACAACAACAATAATAATAAAAGGAACAACACCTATTGCAACTGTTTCTTTTTCGCGAACATATATGCACGAAGAACGATCTCAATCGAATCAAAACGACAATTAAAATCGTTTAATTCATTCAGTTCAATACGGTTTACATTTTTCTAAAGCATTATTATAATCGAAATACAGTTTTCTAAAAATTACTTAAATTAGGGAGCAAAAAAGTGATCTTTCTATTTTGGCATTTAATTCATGAGTAATATTGTGAAAAAAAATGTTATCCTCAGGGTATCGAACCCCCGCCCTACTGCACACCAGTCCAGCATGCTAACCTTTCACCTATCGCTTCTATCACAATAATAAAGTACTTTTCTCATATTTAAGTTGTTGCCCCGAATGGGGTTTAGATTCGGCTTGATTTGTTGGTTGGTTTGAGGTTTGATATCAATTCTATGCAATATTTCATTTGTGTTTATAGCGACTTAAAAAAAAACTCGTCAAAATCGATGATGCAATATTCGCTATATGGTTGCTTCATCGTACATGTCACCGAACAAAAATAAAACATTTGCAATGTCGATCGCCTCAAAGTCTAAAAATTACTTAAATACGACCATTTCGTAATTTGAATGAAAGTATAGCAATATTACCTATCAATATTATAAGCTGCGTTATTCAGATAAAATGTACGACAAATCGTGGATCAACGATTCAAAATCACCGCGCCTTGACGGTTCCCTGCAGGAGTGGCGCCACCAGGCAGTGCAAATCATAGGATCGTTCCTCGCTTTTTAGGACCATTTCTCTAACACTGCGTTCGGGCTTCTTCCCTCTAGTCTCCCTGCGCCAGTGGTTAAAGATAAGCCACATGCAAAAGAAACTAATGAGCACGTGTTTAAAAAGAGAGAGAACGAAGACAAACAGAAAAGACAAACGCCAGCAAGAGACACGACTGAAACAGAAAGAGACAGCGAAGGAGCAAGCGAGAGCGAGGTTGAGACACCCGACTCCGACTCTGAGCGAGAGTGCCCGAGCGAGAGAGAGAGAAAGACAATATTACAAGAATATCATGACGCTCCTCTCGGCGGACACCCAGGCACAAAAAGGATGATTCAAAGAATAAAAGGAAGATATGACTGGCCGGATATGGTAAAAGAAATGAAGGAATACGTATCGTCATGCGATAAGTGTCAACGCAACAAAGTCGCGCGAATTAAAAATGCACCGATGATAATTACCAACACACCAGTGAAAGCATTTGAAAAATGTGCAGTGGATATAGTCAGAGAATCAGGAAGCGAAAAAAATCGCGAAAGCCTTAACAGCGGAAATAATTTACAGATTTGGAAACGGGGAAAAAAACCTTGGACAAGTACATTTGTTGACCCCCATTTCCATTTGTTTTCACAAAAAAAAACTACCCAAAAAAGTACAAAATTCTCAAAAAATTGGCAAGATCGAAAATGATTTACCTTGAGCACTAAAATTTATAATATCAATAATAGGACAAATGTTTCATTGTAGCTTGAGGATGGAGTATTAAAAAAAAAAAGCAAAAAATAGTTGGGCATTGAAAAAAGTCACAATAAAAATAGGTCAGAAGAACAGAGTCCAGAAAAAAAAATCAGAATGAGAAAAAACTGGA
>JACEOJ010005388.1:0-10237 GCA_013761285.1 Campoletis sonorensis | reverse complement strand
TACGTTTTATTTGAGTCGCGTTCGGTTAGCATTGAAACGAAGTGGAGGATATAACCAAAATATTACCGTGTTACCCTTCGATTTTCAATGCTATCTGTTTACCTGTTCGGGAATAGTAAAAATCTAGCTGAGATGCTAGTGCTCCATTTAGAGGATGTTAAATTTGACGGGAGTTCCGTTTATGTTTTTAGTTGGGAGGCTGCGGGGTTGGATAACAGCCATCACTGCCCCCAGGTACCCGTGGCTGAATTTTAATGGTTATGTTTGGGTTTTTGAGTTTCGTTTGCCCCGATAATTTAACATCCCGGAGAGGCTGCCCGTACAGTAAAACCCTCGTATTTTCTTTTAGGAAATATCGTTTTATCGGGTTAAGAGTTTGGAAAACCAGTTTCTGGGTTTTCTATCATGTTTGAATTTCGCGCCGAGTCAAGCTCGCTGTTCGCGATACTTGGCGTCCTCGCGGTGAGCCTCTCGCGCACCATGTCTACCCCCTCCACGTTCCGGCGGAGCCGGCCGGCACGTGAGCGCGAGAGCGGCCCACCGAACAGTTGCTGCCAGGACTTGTTCGAGAGACACCGCGCTCGCTCGTCGCTCTGGACACGTAAGTAGGGCCACAGGACTGGGACAAGGGATTACGCGTCGCTCAGACCCTCGCGGCGGCCATCTTGGCTACGCCGTGCACGTGGCTGGAGAATAGCCCGTGAATAACTCCTCGCCTCTTCAGGTGGATAGCGACTCTCGCGATTATTTAAGCGTGTAAATGATTAGATTTAATTGTCCTCTACTTAATATTAAGTTTCTAAAAACGCATAATGCGGCCCTCGCGATTATGTAATAATCGTGTAAATGAATAAGATTTATTCATTTTTATAATAGGTTTCTGCTACGCGTAAGACAACTCTCGCGATTATTTAATAATCGTGTAAATGATTAATTATCATGATTTAATTTATTTTCTATTTAATAATAAGGTTACGACGTCAAGCGACTCTCGCGATTATTTATTAATCGTGTAACCCGTCAGGATTTATTTATCCTGAAGTTAATGTTAAGTTTGTATTACGCGTAACGCGGAGAAATTAGTTTTCTCCTCCTCGGCCTCGTGCTGTCGCTCGCCAAAATGGCGTCCTCGTTCTCTCTCACGTATGAGAGGAACGTTTTCGGGGCTTCACTATCGTTCGTGAATAAGATGCCCTCCTCGAGGAAATATCCTCGCGCTCGGTGCCATTATGCCCGAATCTCGCGATCCGCGTAATAATTATTTCCTCTCCCTCACCTCTTGGGCCTCTACTCTATAATTAATAAATCTTAAAATAATATTAACAATTAAGGCTTAAGAAAATGTCCTTCTTTTGATGCCGTATTACTTGGTCATGTTACTTGCTATTACACCACCTGTCATCGCTTTGCTGGTTCGATCCATATTTAATTACTTTATTTTGTATTACCAATATTGACAATTTACCCATGTACTGATTTTTATTTTCAATAGTGAACCAAGTTAAGAAAGCCCAACAATTTATAGTGTTTGTGATTTATTTACGCTGTACCCAATTTCTTCCATCCGAGCCCGAGACCTCGCCCTCTCTACATAACCTACACACTGAGCAACCCCGGAGCTTTCCGTAACCTTTTCCTCAAAAACCGAGTCTCTCCATGTTAGACGCCAGCTTTAGCTTAAGTTACGTTCCGTTTCAGTTTTCGGTTTCCTTTTTTTGAATTTAGTTTTAAGTTAGCTTTGGATTAATCTCGCGTTTGTTGGTGTCGCGTTATAAAACCAACTGGCGCCCAACACTGGCACTAACACCGCCGACGGCGCATTGGAGAGGTCGGATTTTTGGGGAAAGCTGGCCGAAGGTGACGGCATATTCGCCAAAAGTGAAAATGTCACGTCACAAATGGCGCCCAACGTGGGGCCCGCTCTTGAAATTGGGCTTTGATCCATTTTTGTAATTGCGTTATCGTTGCGTTTTCAGAATATGTAGGTTTATTCATTTATGGGGTTCCTGTTAACCCTTCATTTTATTTTATTATTATTCCTTTTGACACGCATAAAAATCCAATAGATCGATACAAATTTGCGAATGACTACAACCGACGAAATGAAGGACTAGGGAATTTCGAAATTCATAATCCTCGTCACGAAGAGTGATGTGATAGAAGGTCATCGTTTTTCTATCACCCTCGCAACAGTATTGTTGTGACAATGGAAATGAGGTGTATCTCGCGTCCTGAGACGTGTGTAAATTCCCCGCGGAAAGTTCCGGTGGAATTTACGAATCTCGTCAACAAGTATGACGTGATGTCTTACGAATATGACGCAATACCACCATTTTACGACCCTCGAGAAGTTGCGTATGCCAACTTCTCGTACGTTACGTCATCCTCGCGTGGCCACGCCCGCGTCCAATGAGATCGTTGGAACCTCGGGTGACCAGTGGTGGGGGAAACCCCTCCCCACCACTTGTGGCGTCGGTTAGCGAGCTATTAGGGGGAGACGCTGAGCTCTCCCGTCACTTGCGCTCTGAACTCCGACCCGATCGGAACTCGGAACTTTTACCTTGACTGACAGTTCAGGTTTGCTCCCCTTTCTCTTTTCCTTTTTTCCATTTATTTAACTTTGAGTTATTAGATTAGTACCATCAAGCCCCATCTCGAATTTCAATTAATGAAACCACCATTAGGCTTCAGTTACTTGAACTATCGTTAGTATCCCATCACTGGGATTACCTCTCGATCTTTAATTAATTTACTGATCGTTTAGATTCCCCTAGTGAATTTATTCGGTATTTAAATAAATAAGCGATTACTTGAGTTTAATTACTTGAGTTATCCCTCGAATTCAATTAATTGAATTTGATCTAGGATTCAAGTCACTTGAATTCAATCCAGCCTTATAGGGACTCTCGTCCATTAGGATGGCAGATGGTAAAACTCCCCTTACCCCTAAGGATGACCTGGAAGAGGTCTTTACTGACGCAAGTCAGCAACCCTCTGACGGTCCGTCAGCTCATCCACCTCTTGGGATACCGGGTTGCTCAGACTCAGCCCAGGTTGACCCAAGTAAGTTGGCCGTTCCACCACAGAAAAAGCGTGGACGACCCAAAGGTAGTGTCAAGATGACCAAAGATACCCCTCAAGGTACCCATAGCGCCTTGAACCCGGATGATGATTTCGAATCCGATTCTACGGCGGCGTCACTGTCGTTACGGGGTCTTGACTTAGATCACCGACCCTCTGGTGGCTCCCATCCGGAAGCAACCAGTCACAGGGAGTTGCGGCTACCCCCTCGGTCATTTGAACCGTATTTGAATGCACCGAACAACCAGGTGGGCCCTGGTCACCCAAGGCCACCGCCACCTCGTGGGTTTGCAGGACCCATGGGAGCTTCGGGTAATCCGGCTCCTTCTCGAGATCGTCGAGAGGCTCGGGATTCGCCTGGTGCACGACGCTACCAAGTGCCCTTCGGTTCGCATGACTTTCATCTATCTGACGATGAACCTTATGCTCGAGACCCCTCTCGCCCACTCTCACCTCAGGCGTTATTGAATACCATGAAGAAATGGAACTTGAAATTCTCTGGGCGTCCTCATGAAGACGTGGAGAATTTCATAACTCGTATTGACGAAGGTCAAATGTTCCTGGTGATCCGGGAATCTGATCTGATCCGAGCCATCCCGTTTCTACTGGAAGGCCCAGCCCTCACCTGGTATCGTGGACATATCCACACGTTCACGAGCTGGGAGGTAACGAGGGATGCTCTCAGGGATCACTTTGCTGACCCTGATTATCAGATCGCTCTGAGGGAAGAAATCGCTCAGAGGACCCAGGATGAGAAGGAGTCCGTTCGTGATTACTTCTCAAGTATGCGTGGTTACTTTGCCCGTCTATCTCCAGGATGGACGGATTGGGAGCAAGTACACCAGACTCATCGTAAGATGTTGCCGGCATACCAGATTGGTATCCCTCTTCGGGATGGCCTCACCCTCGACCATTTAGAGATGGCTGCGTTGCGCCAAGAACGCATTTATTTACATGCTGCGGGTCGTAGGCCACCCCCTAAGCCTGAGCACTCGGTGTGCCCAAGCCTGGCTTTCAGGAGCCCTACGACTTCGACGAAGTCACCCTTTAGGGGCAACTCGTATGATCGAAGGCCCTCGGCCCTTCGAGCCGCGAGGTCCGAGGAATCAAATGATGACCAAGACGACGAGCATAACCAATCGGCCGAATCCGACGATTGCGACCATTTGGAAGCCGTACGTCCCGATACCAAACCTCGTCAAAAGACGCGAAACCCTCGAGTTGCGAATAGCAACGCCGTGGCTAAGCCTACATGGCCAGCCGCCCTCGCACCAAGAGTATCTCGTGGCTCGGAACGGCGCAGTGACAAGCCACCGCCCAAGTCACCACGATCGACGAGTCAAAGCCCTTCGCCTCGTCCAAAACCATCCTCTCGGGTTCGCTTCCAACCTCGTCCCCCAACGCCACCAGCGCAGGATGATGCCTCAGGCCCACAACCCACTCATACCAGGTTGGCTGTGGATACGCCTACACCAACCCGTCCTCAGAGCCCTCGGGAGAACCCCGAGTCCGCCTGCTGGAACTGTGGCCAATCAGGGCACCGGCATCGAGACTGCCCTGATCCTCGCAGAGTATTTTGCTTCCGCTGTCGATACTCGGGTGTCACGACTCAAACTTGCCCATTCTGTAATCCGGGAAACGAGAAATGAGGCGAGTAAGTCCGGTAGCTGCGCCTCTCCCTCGTTCTGTAAACCCGGATACGTCGGATGATGACTCATGTGACGTGGAGTCGCGAAAAACCCTCGGGGAAGAGGTGACTCCCCCTGTGCAGCAAGCGCATGCGCTCTCTCACAGCAAAGTGAGCTCAGAGGCCCTCTCGACACCGGAACCCGTGTCGTCCAGTGATGGTTTGAACCCTATCTCTGTTCATGACGTATCGACGTCCTTCTACGTTGATATTATCATCAACGGGTCGCGAATACGCGCTTTAATTGATTCTGGCGCTACCCGGTCATTTGCCGGCATAGCAGGAATGGAATTGTTCCGGAAATCGGAACTACCCTCGGTCGAGATACCCCCCAGGAGAGTCGTCCTTGCTGGAGGTCAGCTGGAGACCATCCGACACGTAACCTCCTGCTATGCGGAACTAGAAGGGAAGGTGACCCAATTGAATGCACTCCTCATGCCAACCCTCTCGGAAGACTTCATCCTTGGTATGGATTTTCTGATAAATGCCCAGATCGTCATCGACTTCTTTGGTCGGGCGTGGCATTATCGGGATAACCCGGAGGAACTCTTCTCCTTCACTCCGGTAGAACGAGCCACCCATATTATTGTCCTCAATGGACTTCGTACCCTCGAGAAATCCCAGGAGCAGAAGCTCAAAGGGTTTCTTGACAAAAATTTGCCGAAACCAGGGGACAAGCTCGGAGTTACGACTCTGACCTCTCATCATATTGATGTTGGCGATAGCCTACCGATAAGGCAGCGACCCTACCATACCACCCCCGCCATACGCGAGATCATGTGCGCAGAAGTTGATTCTATGCTAGCCAATGAAGTCATTACCCCCTCGAAAAGTGATTGGTCCAGCCCGATCGTCATGGTGCGGAAGCCCAATGGCAAGTACCGGTTTTGCATTGATTTTAGGAAGGTCAATGCCGTCACCAAGAAGGACGCATACCCTATCCCTAACATGACCGGAATTCTTGATGAGCTTCGTCAAGCCCATTATATAACCACCCTCGATTTGAGTCAGGCGTATTTTCAAATACCCCTGGACCCAAGATCGCAGGAAATCACAGCTTTTGTGGTACCCGGTCGTGGCTTGTATCACTTCCTCCGTATGCCTTATGGTCTTACGAATGCGCCTGCGACCTTCCAACGCCTTCTCGACAAGTTGGTCGGTCAAGATTTCTACCCTCGGGTATTCGTTTACCTGGACGATATCATCATCGTCTCTCGTTCCTTCGAAGACCATTTACACCTTCTAGAGAACGTTTTGGATAGGATCAAACTGGCCGGTCTCGATATTAATCGAGACAAAAGCGAATTTTGTCGAACCCAAGTGAAATACCTTGGTTTCATCGTTAACAATGCCGGTCTTCAAGTCGATCCCGAAAAGATAGAGCCGGTTCTTAACCCTAGACTCCCACAACGGGGTAATTAGTTACCCCACGCGAATTTCAAAATATTTTCACGCATTCAAAGTTGCATTTTTTGGGCCGGGAACCTACCCATAATTCAACTGGACCGTCGGGACGTGAGATCAGACAGTTTAAAGCATTAGTGCGCGTCTTCTAGTGGAGTGAAAAGTGTCGAAACCTGCTGTGGGGTAACTAATTACCCCGTTGTGGGTGTTACGTTATTATTTTTTGCTGGTAAGTCAATTTCATTGTTTTCATTGAAAGTCGTCTACTATTTGTGTGTTTCACGTGGATTAAACGACCGTGTTGTGAAAATGAATTAACAGATCAATTATTGAATTAATGGGGAAAATAATCCGATAAGTGAGGTTATCTCCACGCGTGTTGAGATAAATTCATTCATTTTGGTTATTTTTGTGTTTATGACTAAACAAAAGTCAAAGATTCATAAAAATAATATTAATTTTTCTATATTGAACATGAAATTTTATTTTATTTTCATCAAAATATGCGTTTTTGCTCAAGTAAAATCACAAATAATCCAGGTTGTCATCCGTTTTTATTGTTGCCCTATAAATTTCCAATTTCACTTTTTTTTGCATAAATTCTAATATTTTCCCACATGTTTGAGAACATGGAAATATTTATGTATTTCGATCCTTTTAGAGAAATGGCAGCTAGTGGTTCGCTTCGCAGTGTTGAGGAAGTGGTTCGGCTTTCTCAAGAAGAGAATCCGTTGCGAATCTACGATCTCCAGTCGGACGACGAAGAAGATGCTTTAGAAAATCTGACCGATTCAGAATCGGAGGAAGATGGAAGTGAGTTTGAGGTTTCGAGCGGAGAGCAGTCAGAAGTAAGCACAAAAAAAAATATTTTTAGGTGAAGTCTTGTGAGACGGACAATGAATCCTTGATTTTTCAATACAAACTTCGTCATATGTTCCTGTCATCGAAAGTAAAGTGAAAAAGTCTGCAAAAAAGTTTTGAAATTCTATATGGATCATTTTGTTTTGTACGCAGTTCCATATTAGTGTCTGAATGCCTCCTCAATTTTTTTTTTCCATTCTTCCGAAAAATGTTATATTTTTATACATTGTTATATTTTTATACATTTATTATACAATAAATTGATTTTTTTATAGTCTGAAAATGAAGACCCGAACAAAGGCCCACCTAAAAAACGCGGACGATGGCAAAAGGCTCGAGTACCGAGTCCTCCTCGACGCGGCAGAAAACCCAATATTATTCGGGGTCACGACGGTTATCGTTGGTCTAAAACATCACGTGAAAGGATGCTCCATCGAAGATCTTCTATTTCGTGTCACTTGCCCGGTCCTGTAAATGAAGGACGAAGTGTCCGAACACCGTTAGAAGCATGGAGTCTACTATTTCCGGACTCACTCTTAGAAAAAATCGTGGTTCACACCAACGAAGAAATTGTGCGATATCGCGATTCATGCGACACCGAAGCTGTGCTACATCCTGCATACAACGACATCAACCTCAAAGAGCTAAAAGCTTTTATTGGGCTGCTGTATTTTTCGGGGTTGCAGAAAACGTGCAATACGAATATGCTGGACTTATGGTCGTATGATTACGGAGCCGCAATATATCGGGCTACTATGCCGAAACGAAGATTCGAGTTTCTCCTGGTAATGTTTCGATTCGATGACAAAAGTACAAGGCTACAGCGAAGAGAAACTGATAAATTTGCTCCAATTCGCGAAGTCTGGGAATTGTTCCTGTCGCAATGCAAAAAGTTTTATACGCCAGCTTCGTATTGTACAATTGACGAGCAATTGCTTTCCTTCAGAGGGCGGTGTCCCTTCAAAGTGTATAATGCTTCGAAGCCTGACAAATATGGAATAAAAATCGTAATGCTGAACGACTCGCGAACCTTCTACATGTACACTGCAGAACCGTACGTGGGAAGGGTTAATCCACAGTCTGGCGAGAGTGTGCCATCGTACTATATCCGGAAATTGTCTGAACCACTTCATGGCACAACCCGGAACATAACGTGTGATAACTGGTTCACTTCCGTTGAAATTTTCGACAAGATGCTGCAAGATCATTCCATCACGATGGTTGGAACAATTAGAAAGAACAAACGTCAGATTCCCGATGACTTTAAAAAAGCAGGAGCTGTTTCTTCATCAAAATTTGCTTTCGACGCGACCAAAACGATTGTTTCTTTCACTCCGAAAAAAAACAAGGTCGTCATCTTGCTTTCCACTTTCCACGGGACTGCCGAAATTGATGAAACATCGCAAAAGCCGGAGATAATCAAATTTTACAATTCAACAAAAGGCGGAACTGACACGTTCGACCAGATGTGTCACGAGTACACAACTGCGAGGAAAACATTGAGATGGCCAATGAGAGTTTGGTATGGAATGCTCGATCAAGGAGGCATTAATGCGATGATACTGTACAACTTTAACGTCAACAACGAGGACCTCATCCGCAGACAATTCATCAAATCCTTAGTAAAAGGACTCATTTACCCTCATCTTCGTTCGAGACTCAAGATTCCGAACCTGCATAAAAATTTACGTCGGTCGATTGAAGAACTTTTGGAAATCAATTCCACTCAGGCACCGAATCTGGGGGCAATAAGGGGGACAAGGTGCGTACTTTGCCCTAGGGTCTATGATCGAAAAACGCGCATAGTGTGCGTAATTTGCGCAAAACCCGTCTGCGATGACCACCGGGTAATAATTTGCGAATCGTGCAATACTCGAGACTAATTTTCGTAATTTCTTTCCACGGCTTCCAAAATTGACTTTTTTTCATATTCATATTTTATAAATAGGCATTAGAACATATAAAAATGTTATTCGAAAGTGTTCAACAATAAAAAGATTGACAAAAGAACAATTGATGTTGATTTTTCATTGATTTTAGCTCGTTCGCATGATTTGGAAAATGTGGACGTTCAAATTGCTGAATAATTGCATTTTTTCCAGGGAATATCAAGTTGCAATTTTTTTTCTTATGGTTCCAGATGTCCCCTTTAAAATGCCGTTTGATATTTTCGAATCGGTTCATGAGAAAAAAAAATGCATCTTTTTTAGTAAAAAACGGCACATTCATATTTTTTTCCAACTTTTTTTAGTTTTTTGAAGTTTTTGCTATATTTTCTTCACGGAAAATAATTTTATAATAGACCATTCTCTTCGTTATCGAAAAACGAAGAAAATGGTCCAAACTAAATTCGATTATCGTGTACAACAAACGTTTAATGTTGAAACAAAGATTGGGGTAATTAGTTACCCCGTTGTGGGGTTTACGTCCCAAAAAAATCACTGTGGGAGTCTAGGGTTAAATATACGATACCAAAGAACGTAAAACAACTCAGACGTTTCTTAGGTATGGCATCGTGGTATAGGCGCTTCATACCACAATTCGCCACCCTCGCAGAACCCCTTAACGGACTACTGCGTAAGAACCAACCCTGGCAGTGGACAGAGAACGAACAATTCGCTTTCTCCACCCTGCAGCTCGCACTTAGTACTTCTCCAGTTCTCGCCTGTCCTGACTTTGCCTTGCCATTTACGTTGCAAACGGATGCTAGCACAGTAGGACTCGGCGCCGTTCTCACTCAAGTCATTGACGGTGAGGAACGAGTCGTTGCCTACGCAAGCCGTGGTCTAACCCCGGCGGAGAAGAAGTACAGCACGACCGAGCTCGAGTGCTTAGCCGTGCTTTGGTCGATCACCAAGTTTCGTTGTTATCTCGAAGGCTACTCGTTTACGGTGATTACGGATCACAGTAGCCTTCGTTGGCTCCATAACCTCAGAAATCCTACGGGACGACTGGCAAGATGGGCCTTAGGACTTCTTGAGTACGATTTCAAGATAATCCACCGCAAAGGAGCATTGCATCATGTTCCGGATGCACTCTCGCGTTCACCTGATGGTGACAGCGCGGACATCGAAACCATCGAAAGAATGGTTGAGACGAAGGACCACTGGTACAAGAGGAGGTACCGGGGTGTCGAACGTGCTCCTGATCTATTTCCGGATTGGAAAATCGAAGGTGGACGTTTGTACACTCACCGCCCAGCGG
>JACEOJ010005386.1:27426-43828 GCA_013761285.1 Campoletis sonorensis | reverse complement strand
TGTGTGTGTGTGTGTGTGTGTGTGTGTGTGTGTGTGTGTGTGTGTGTGCGCGTGTGTGTGTGTGTGCGTGAGACGCTGAAAATGATTTCACACACAGCTGTCGATATCTTTTATATAAGAATCAGGGAAGCTGCTCAATAGAACAAAAGTGATGAATTCTTTTACTTATTTCCGTGTTCACAATAAAGTTTTGGTTAGTTATAGACAAAAGACGATTGAAGTAGTCTTGGCGTAAAAACAGAGAAGCTGATTGAACACGTAAATGAATATAAGTTTTTTTTTGTGTTTATCCGAGTCTCACAGCAAAATGAACGTATGACGTTCGTGGGTGAAACAATTTCTGAAGATATTTTACTGAAGAATCAGAGTAGCTTGTCGGTAAGTCGATATGGATGAATGTAACTTTATTTTATCCCAATCTCATAGCAAATCGAACCGTTAGCGTTCGTAAGTAAAATAACTGCTGAAGTTATTTTACTGAAAAATCAGGGAAGTTGATTGATATGATCAATGGTGATGTATCAATTAGTCGTTCAATCTGTTCCCGAGGTTCTAAAGCCAACGCAATGTTAGGATGGCTCCAAAAGTTTCAATGTCGACGAAATGTAGTTCCCGTCCTTCTAAACATAATTCTTCCGTGTTTAAGATTTTAGAGAGGTTGATAGTATGAACTTGACGTACGACTTCAACAATTATTTGATTTTGTTACGTTCGGAGCGGAGCGAACGCGTCAAGTTATTCTACTGTGTGAAGCACAAGCAGTTTTTATATTTTAAGTTTAATATTTTTAATGTGGGCAAGATCCGGTCCGTCCTATACAGGGCGTTACCAGGAATTTGGTGGGTCAGGAATTATAAAATGATTTCAATCAATTCAATTAAACAACTAACAGAATTTATTATTTGGTTAACAATCCGCACTTCTGCTCTGTAGTACGAAAACGAGAGGTTGACTGTGTGGAAACGTCTCGTGTTCGGACTACAGGGAGATACAAAATAACTCGCAAGTTAAGGGGGATTACAAACCGCAACGCGTCGTTCGTTATAATCCAACATACATTCCGTTCACTCACACTTCCACTCAATACATGTTATTTCACTCTCACAATATTTACACTTCACTATTAAACTGTTCTTAAAATTACACGACGCGAAAGAGTTCGTGGCGGACCGTAAAACAAACTATAACTATCGAGCACAGATTTACCTTCGCGACGCAACACACTTCTAATGTGCCTTTCGACCTCTACGACCTACGGAACGCGTTTACGGATCGGGGAGACAAAAGAAGATTTTAAGGTCGCTAAGCGGGTACTGGTGCAAGGAGTAACTCTAAGAGAAGCTTTCGCTTTTAGGACTCATTAGAGACTGATTAGTCTGACTCCTGTACTCGTTGAGCTCGAGAACAGCGAGCAAGGAGCAGGGATGAATTTTGTCAGTTCAGCACTTCTGGACTCCGCGAGAAAACGTAACAGGAGACATTCACATGTCCGGTCAGCGTCTTGAAGCGTTGATCGCAAGTGCACAAAACTCGCGAGTGTATTCCCGGTATGAAATATTACGCCGGATGCAGTCGCGACGATAATTCAGCGATTTGACGTATGTTAGGTCCATGGGAAAAACATCGCTTGCCCAATTATTAAATACTGTTGTACAATATTGAAATGGTGATTTCAATATTGACGAACAGATTTTTGGAGAACACGAGTTATTAGGGTCGGAGTATAATACGGAACGTAACAATTTTAACTGCACTGACGCGGGGTTGATAGATTCGTTTGTTCGTGATTGTCTAAGGTTGAGTTGTATAAAAGATCTAAGGATTATTTAGCACATGAACGTTTCTATAACGGCCAAGAGGTCGATTAACAGAACGTGTTTATTGGGGTATCCAAATGATTCGAAATACGATTACGATTATAGTCAAATATGAAAAAAGTTGAAGCTTTGATACCACGACTGTAAAGCTATGGAATCGATTCGATTGCGGTTGTTCGCGAATTATGAAATCCTGCCTAACGTCACCAACTCTAATATTCGAATTCCTAAGATCAGAAAACCAGCGCAATGCTGGGACTTCACAAAGAAATTAGAGTCCCAATCTTGTTCTCAGGTAGAATTCACGTGGGCGATGAGCAACCAATTATTGTTGTTCACAGCCAATTTGGATTTTTCCAGGAATTTGAAGAAAGAGTGTCATGAGCACTAGTGCGCACCCTTAAATAATCTTTTGCACCGTGAGGAGAAGGTCTTCCTACCTCGATAATTTCGACTAAGTCGTGGTGGGGGCTTATGGTTTGAGAGGAGGGACTACTTTGGTCATATGCGTTGAATTGACAAATCGGTAGAATTGTTAATCAACAATTGAGAAATTTGTTGGAGAAATGGGGCGCTCGATTCTGATCGCGAGAATCAGGTAGGTATGAAAGCGAGTAAGTCGTAGGCGTTCCCGTGGGCCGTCGCGTCGAGTTTCGGGCTAGATAGGTGGGCCCATCTTTTTTGATGTTCGGTGTCGCAAAGGACGTGGCTTACACCGTGGAGCCGGGCCCAGCTCCTTAACCCGCGGCTTACGAGGCGAAAAAAATAGAGCACGTAGGTAATGAGACCTCCTTACGTCTTTATGTCGATTTGACGGGATTACCGGGTATTGTTCCGTTACAATATAATTTGAAAGCAAATACAAAAAAAAAACAGCAATTTGAAAGCTGCAAACTGTTTTTCCTGATGGCTCGTCATTTCGTTTTTTCTCAGAGACAGTTGAAACAAATAAAATGACGTGAAATTCGTAATGTTGTGATATTATGTTTAGATAAGAAGGACAGAGATTCAAGAAGTTATCAAGATTAGCATCTGTTGGCAACATAAGCTTCCAAAAAAAGTTATATGTTTTCAATTTTACAGGATACGAATATACACAGGCACGCGCAGAGGAAAACATGTATTATTAAACATTATTTTTCAAAAATTGTAAGACCCTATAGGAAGAATATAAACACGAGCTGCAGCTGTATACATGAGGCATGCGCCTGCACATATACTTGCTTATGCCTCATGTAAACGTTTAGAGCTAGTCGCGCCCATACTTTATTTCTCCTGAAAAGCCTACGAGACCGGGAACTGAACCCCGGACTTCCCGATGCTCTGGTTAAGAGGCGAGCACACTTGCGGCTCGACCAGAGTACCGGGACGTTAGGGACGACTGATAACGGTTGTCAACGTTGAAGGGTATCACAAAAATACATTAGTTGGCTAAGTGCGGACCGCAAGGTTACATGTTGGCTTGTATAAACTCAAAATGTGCATATGCAAGAGCATTAGGAAACTGAAAACATACTTGACAATTGCTAGAAACAGTTCTAAGGACAATTTCTGATTCACAATTTTTTTTTTTTTTATATAAAGAGAAAGGAAGGAAAATCTTGAACTGATTTTCCACTCAACTTTAGAGTAAAACTAATTTGTGTATTTTTTCAAACAGAATTTCAACATCGGTAAACACTTGGACTTCCGAAAGTGCAGTCGAATTGGAGGTAGAATCTTGTAGAAACTCTTATAACAATTGCACTGTTATTGATGGCTATTTTTCGCCATAGGTTTTCCATAGGCTACAAGACTATATCAAAGGTGACAAAACGTTTACCTTTAATGCTTCCGACCACGTAGGCATTAGGAATTGCCTCTCTGTATCAGGTTTTACTGATGCCAATTTTTTCCCAAATAATATCAATACACAATCCATGATGAGGGTGATAAGGAAGGGTGGCTTCCCAAGCTTTCTCACGGTAGATATATCAGCAGCTTTGATCGTCTAAATAGAGAACAAATATAGATCAGACAGAGTTCCCTGGTACGTAATCTCACACACAACAAGAGGACTATCCTAAACTCGTTTAAGCGAAACATTAATAGAATTATACTTTACTAGTTCATAATTCTAATTATGTTGACAATTTAGCGAACAATTTCACATTAATTTCAATGAATGATAATTTCAAATAAAATATCATTTATAAATACCTGGAGGGCGGCTTCAGCCTCAAGCAATGCTGGTTCGGCGGCTCGTAGTTTTACCTCTGCAATTCTCTTTTCTTTTGTTATTAATTTCAATAATGCTTCAGCTGCGTCTTTTGATTTTTGCACATTTCCTTTGACTTCTTCTGCTTCTCGTTTCTTTTCGTTTACCGTTTCCACTATCTGTAGAACAATTTACCCAAATATAGTGTATATAGTATTTACCCAAACCGTAATATAGACTACGATTTTCCCATCTTGGGTCCAGCTGTCCCCCCGAACTCCTCCGGAAGTTCCTCCCGGACCAACTTGGTCCGGCCAGGTTGGACTGGGCGGCAGGTACAAAGTGCCGCCGGTATAACCGACTTTTAGTTTGTCCACTTCAGCACGGATGCGGTGGAGGAGATGGTCCGGGAGGTCACGGGGATTCGGGGTGGTCCGACTACTCATCTCAACTGAGATACTTAAGAGTAGGGGCTGGTTCGGGGCGAGAGCGAAGAATCGGGACTATTAATAAAATAAAGCCAAAACGTTTAATCTGAGGGCGACATGGATTTATTAAGGGGGGAAAGCACATTAGGAAGCGTATTTTAGGGTGATACTTTAAGATTTTTTTTTCGTGGATAAAATTAATTAGAATTCAATAAAGTTCTGACATCATTTTAATCATATTTCGATGAACTGTGATGAATTTTTAAAAATATTTTCAACCAAAAATGACAGAGTTACGCCCTGAAGTCCGCTGACGGTCGTAGTCCAGAGTTTTTCGATTGCCGGACGTGTGGCCATTCCAATTTTTATCCGACATTCAAGAAGTTTTTATTCAACATTGATAACTCATTTTGTAAGGATATGAACCTTAATGCAGGTGGAAATAATGAAAATTGAAAGTTTAGCAGCCTTTGGAAATATTTTCCTCAATTTTCGCAATATTTTTTCATCAATTAAGCAAATAAAGGCACCTTCAAAATCATGATATCATCACAGACGTTGGTTCATATTCTTACAAAATAAGTTATCAATGTTGAATAAAAACTTTTTGAATGTCAGATAAAAATTGGAATGGCCACACGTCCCGCAATCGAAAAACTCTGGACTACGACCGTCAGCGGACTTCAGGGCGTAACTCTGTCATTTTTGGTTGAAAATATTTTTAAAAATTCATCACAGTTCATCGAAATATGATTAAAATGATGTCAGAACTTTATTGAATTCTAATTAATTTTACCCACGAAAAAAAATTCTTAAAGTATCACCGAAAATACGCTTCCTAATGTGCTTTCCCCCCTTAAGGGGGGCACCCAGTTTAGGAGGCCAAAATTTTGTTGTCCTTTGTGAATTTTTTACATAGGGACGGAATCAACAGGATGTTTTTCAAATTTGGGGATATTTTATTCATGTTTTGAAGTAGCCTTAGGAATATTTTCAAGTAATTTCCGCCGGAAATAGTGTCGCTAGATCTTGCCGTCCATGGAAGATTAATATCGGAGTATTTTACTGGTGGGCACTCCTGTGGTCGCAATTTTCATCTCTAAGCAACACAATTTTTTATGTTCGTTAGCAACATATTTCCTAAGAATATGAACCTCAATGCGTTAAAAAATATTGAAAATTGCATTTTTTAGAGGTGTTTGAAAACAATGTTATGTTTTTACACCATATTTTTTCAGCTTTTTCGCAAAAAAAAACTATTTTCAATAATCATATAATCCCAGACCGAGGTTCATCTAGGGTGGAATTGAATAAAGAATGTTCACACCAAACTTCAGAACGATTGGTCAATAACTTTTCGAGCTAGAATGCACACCAGTTGAAAAAAAGTCGTTTCGAAAAAAACGCGTTTGAAATAAAATGTAGCGATATGAAATGCTCACCGGTTATTCGCTTTCAAATTTTGACCACATATTCTTGACTATTTATACTAACAATTTATGCAATAAAAAAAGTCGATTTTTTCATCGGTCTAAACTGATTTCCCGTCCTTATAGCATTAGAAATAATGCGAATTTCGCTTTCAAATTTTGACCACATATTCTTGACTATTTATACTAACATCTTGTGCAATAAAAAAAAGTCGATTTTTTGATCGGTCTAAACTGGGTGCCCCCCTTAAAACACTAAACTCAAATGAAGAATAACAGAATCCGAAAGAAACGGCACGATAGCTCGAAGGCGGGTAATTGTAGACGATCGGACTGAGAAATGGCCTTGAGAGAATTAAATCACGATGGAGTTAGCGTATTCATTACTAACTCAGGTAATTCGTCCGAAGTTTAGGTGGTCGAGTCCCAAAGGCAGGTAATAATAGTAAAATCGCAAGAAACGACGTAGATTAATGGAATTAGTGATTCCGACACTAACTCAGGTAGTTCGATCGTAATTCAGGTAATCAAGGCCCGGAGGCAGGTAATGATAGTGAAGATAAAGAAAAATAACATCAATAGCCGGAAGATGAATGGAGTTATCGAGTACGTCACTAATGCAGGTAACTCAATCGGAATTCAGGTGGTCAGAGCCCGGACGTAGGTAAGGATCGAATCCGACAAAATAAATCAAAGATATTTACGAAATACAATAATGACGACGGAATTAGAAAATGCGATTGTAATTGGAACAATCTAAACGGAAAGACGGTAGCTAGAGCCCGAAGGCAGGTAGTAATGCAGTTTGACATGAAACGACATATATGAAATAATATTTTAGGAATAAGAAACCTAGCGAGAGCCGCTGAAGCGTTGCTTTCTACGAGTATGTGTTAGGGTGGGTCAAAAAAATCGACTATTTTTTTTTTTATTCTGCCACGCGAAAACTTGTTGCTATGTGCCTCTAGAAAGTGCTCACCAAGTATGAGCTCTTAATATCAACGGGAAGATGATGCTCATCGTAGTTTTCCATTTTTAATTTAGTCTCATACAAAAATGGTCATACCTTATCACCAATAGATTATTCAACCAGCTGCATAGTCATGTTTCATAGAAAATTGAACGCTCTACAAAAATGATCTCTTGCACTTTTTTCATTAAGCTAACCATTTAAGAGATATTCAAGTTCAAAAATTGAAGTATTTTAAGAAAAATCACTTTTTTGTTTGGAATCCTGTAACTTACTAAAAAATAATTATTGTCAAATAAGTATACATTATTTTTATAGGAAATTGAACGCTCTACGAAAAAGGCCTCTTGTGGTTAATCGATTACTCTAACCATTTAGAAGATATTCGCATTGGTATACCAAATGCCTACTGATTTTTATAGTTTTTTGATAAATAATTTCGATTCATCCATTCACTTTACAATTTATGATCTATTTCAGACAAAAAAGGTTTTTATTTAAGAAATATCATCAAAAAAAAAAAATTTTCTCTTAGTTTAAAAAAATTGTCTTTTATTGCAGTTCGGAAATTTTGTTCGATGTTCCTTTACAACTTGGAGTAAATATTGGAATTGCTCGTCGTTTTTTGTCAAGCATTGGTTATACTCAGATACCAGCGCTACTCCACGCTCTGCTGCGTCATTCACAACTTTCAATTCTTTAAAATATTCTTGATTTTCCTTGTAACTATCGTCTGAAGGCCACAATTCAATGTCAACATCAAGGAAATCATGTGGTAGTTCGAATATTTTGAACAAATTCAATGATTTCCGAGAAACAAAGTCACTCAAATCCTTTTGAATGATTGATTCACATTTTTTGTTCACGGTTTTTGTCAAGCATTGGTTATACTCAGATACCAGCGCTACTCGAGGCTCTGCTGCGTTATTCACAACTTTCAATTCTTTAAAATATTTTTGATTTTCCTTGTAACTATCGTCAGAAGGCCACTATTCAATGTCAACATCAAGGAAATCATGTGGTAGTTCGAATATTTTGAACAAACTCAATG
This sequence comes from Campoletis sonorensis, assembly GCA_013761285.1. Taxonomy (NCBI): domain Eukaryota; kingdom Metazoa; phylum Arthropoda; class Insecta; order Hymenoptera; family Ichneumonidae; genus Campoletis; species Campoletis sonorensis. The sequence continues at coordinate 35,935 of JACEOJ010005386.1, read as the reverse complement.
ATTTCCGAGAAACAAAATCACTCAAATCCTTTTGAATGATTGATTCACAAGGATTTGAGTGACTTTGTTTCTCCATGCACGCCAAGTTTTTGCATTGTTTTTACTGAGCCTTTAAAGTATTAATATTCGGGAAATTCATGCTGGAATCCTCCGAGATGGAGAAACCCTTGAACCAAAAATGTGTTCAGAATGCCCGTTTCCCTGTGAAATTTGGCCACTCATTTATGAATTCTTGGCTATGCTGCAATGATTTCATTTTTTTTTGTCTCAATTGAGTTTGACAATTTTCGAGAAGATTTTCATGAAGGTCAAAAGGTGGTTCGCAATGAAGAAAAACTAAAATAAACTTAGTAGATCAAAAGTGTTTTCATTTTAAAGTGATATCGAGAAAAAATATTGAGTTGTCATTTTCCAACTGAGGTTGCGATTTTTTAATAGTTGGCGTTCTTTTTTTACTTTTTTGGAGTTATAATAACTGAAAAATCTTAAATCTCGATTACAATAATCGATAAAATATCAAACGAAAGAATCAAGAACGTCGTGAGTCACCAAGGGGGACTCGTCGGAGAATTGAGTACTCTAAAACAAAACGCAATAATTAGGAAAGAACGAAGGGAAAAGAGCCACATTCCCGCTCTAATACCTCTTCGCTTTTCCTCGCCATCGAAAAAGGCAAAACTCAAAACTAATTACACAAAATTGAGACTCAATAATCCGACGAATCGGAGGAAAAAGAAGAACGGGCTTACCGAGGAGAAAATCTCTTTACACGTGGTTGTTGAGGTGGCTCAGGAGCTCACTGGAGTAACGACTCGGCGGTGAAACACAATTAGGAAAAATGATTGTTTCCACGCCTCGGCAAGGCTATGCGCTCTCGTTGTCTCTCCCCACCCCTCGAGGACCGCCAGGCCTCGCTCTCACGCCTCTATTGCGAATTTGCCGAAATATTGTGAAGTTCTCGGTGTCGCACTGACATTGATACGCGGGAATTTCAAACGATGTCCTTGCTCGGATCTCACCTCCGGCGAGCTTTCCACGCTGCAGGAGCTTTTCCTCTTAGGGATCCGGCCGAAGTTGTACTGGAGGATGGAGGGGAGACCTCCCTCGCAACATGCGGCGTCCCTTCGCGTTACGGTGGGCCCACTTTGCCACCAGGCGAGACAACACCGCCACCATAAGAAAATCCTGGATCCCATCGACCAGGCGTCGTTGCACACGGACTGCAGCCCCTGCACGCGTGGAGGCGAACGGGGCAACTCTCGGTTGCAACGGTGAGAAAGCCACGGGCGGCGTTCATTAAATGGCCGATATCCTTCGTGGTCTTTCGACCATTCGCTGGGTTGGACTCCGATGGTCGAGCTCCAACGACCAGAGGGTGAGATTGTTGCACAGAAACTGCTGAAACTTACCAAAACTGAGGCGCAAGGGCGACGCCCGAAGCGTCAATCGAGGGCGATTCAACACGACACATGAACAAGACATGACATTTTACTTTCGTCTCTCTCACTCTTATTCAAACATATACTTTAGCGATTGATGCAGGTAATTTTTAGGCTTCAAAGGCAGGTAATGTGGTCCCCAAAGGACGGGTCCAGGAAATTGCTACGATTGAGACAAAAATACGAAAAACGTCTTCCAAAATGTGGCTCACGACGAGTCAAGGGGCAGCATCAAATGGACCGGACCTCTGGTCGACTGGTCGACCAATCCGCGCGGCCGACGTGGCCCAAAATGTCACGTTAAAAATTATTGCGTTCTTTGTAAATCCCCTCTATCCTTCTCTCGCGTTGGTAACCTAGATTTCGGGCGTAAGATAAGTGATGACGCAAGTAGTAGTAGTAGTAGTAGTAATGGGAGCGGATGGGGTCACGGAAACCCCTAGCAGGCACCTAGATCTTGAAGATCCTCTGTGCTATTCCGCTGTTTGTTTCTCAGGCTACCCTATAAATTGCCAGCCCGGCCTTTTCGGCCAGTCTACACATCTGGGGAGTGCTGAGGTTTTCCTGTTCCCTGGGTTCCAGGAACATTTTCCCCCAGAGCCTGTATCGGTGGATTGCGAGGACGGGGCATCTGCACATAATGTGTGTGCTGCTCTCCTCCACCTCTTCACACAGTCGGCATTCCCGTTGTTCCGAGATGCCCATAGTGTGAAGGTGGGCTCTGAGGGCAATGTGACTCGTGATGAGTCCGATGCCCAGTCTTAGCCTGTCTCTACTCAGGCTTAACAGTTCCTGGGTTCTGTTTGGTAGAGAGCTTCTCATACAAAGTTTGGCTTGCTTGCATTCCGCCCTCGTTGTCCAGAGGTGGTTGTGCTATAGTGCGAGCTTCCCTTGTATAATGCTTTTGCCTAACGCAAAGGGGATTCCGACGATTGGGCTGTTTGGTTCCACCTCGGTTCCCTTTTTTTCCAGCTCGTCGGCGATCTCATTTCCCTGAAAGCCCCTGTGACCTGGGATCCAGTTCAGGGTTATTTTGTTGTTTTTCCCCACGGCCTCCAGCTCTAGCATGCATTCCCATACTATCGCGGAGTCGGTGTGGGGTTTAGCAACGGCCTTGATGGCCGCCCGGCTGTCGGAATAGACGAGGATGTGTCTGCCTGTTGTTCTATTGACCAGGCATTGACTCATACACTCGCGGATAGCCAGCACTTCGGCTTGGAATACCGAGGCTAGTTTTCCCATGGGGAGGCTGATTCTAGTATTGGTTCTTGGGTTATAAACCCCGGCCCCAAATCTGTCATTCGCTCCTGACCCATCGGTGTACCAGATATCAGTGCCAGGAGGGGTCTGGATTGTTTTATCCTTCCACTCGTCTCTGGACTGAATCTGTGTTTTAAAGGACTTGTTCACCAGGAATTTCCTGGTGATTTTGTCCTGTCGCATGGTAAATGGATGCATCTGGTCGAGTCCGAGGTCGGTGTGTCCCGCCCTTGTGCTTTTCCAGCTATTCAGACATCTCAGCCTGTACGCCGTTTGCCTGGCTTGTCCCACTATGTTGATGTTTAGCGGGAGGAGGCAGAAAGCAACCTCCAGCGCAGCCGTGGGGGTCGTCCTCATGGCTCCGACCCCCGCCCTAAGGTAATTACCCTGTAGGCTGGTAAGTCGTCTCTCATAGGCGACTCTGCCCACCGCCGGCCACCAGACTATCGCAGCGTACATGAGTCTGGGAAGTAATATCGCCTTGTAGAGCCATAGAGCTACCCTGGTTTTTAGACCCCAGGTCTTGCTCATAGCTCTCCTACAGGCCCAGTAACTAATGTAAAATTTGTTACATTTTTCCATTAGATGGTGATTCCAGTTGAGTTTAGGGTCTAGGTAGACTCCCAGATACTTAACTGTCGATGAAAAAGGCACCACCTCATCCCCCATTTTTAGGGGCTCTATGGTGGTTGGCTTGTATTTCTTGGTAAAGATCATTGCCTGGGTCTTTCGAGGGTTGACCGCGAGGCCCCTGGCAATGCTCCATTCACAGGTAACCTGAAGTGCTCTCTCAATTAGCTCCTTCAGTTCCGGCAGGAAGTTACCTCTTACCATTATTGCTATGTCGTCGGCATAGCCATATGCGTTGACACCTAGCCTGTTTAGTCTGACTAGCAGTTCATCTACGACCAGACACCACAGCAGCGGGGAGAGGACTCCCCCCTGTGGGCAGCCCCTGGCTGGTGTCTCGCTAAGAGTCAGTCCGTTATGTCTAACAGTCAGTGACCTTCCTGTTAGCATGTCTCGAGTCCAGTCAACGAGCGCTCTGGGTGCCCTGTGTCTCAGCATCGATTCTTCTATGACCTCATAGAAGGTGCTGTCAAAGGCCCCTTCGATGTCGAGAAAGACCCCTAGGGCGTAACCCTTGGCTGCCAGTTGGCTCTCAATCTTACCCACAAGGTGGTGCAGGGCAGTATCTGTCGATCTGCCCTCCCTGTATGCGTACTGAGAGTCATTCAGTGGGAATTCTCCGAGGGGCCCGTTTTTTATGGACCTATCAACTAACCGCTCCAGAGTTTTTAGTACAAACGAGGTCAGGCTGATAGGTCGGAAGTCCTTGGCCAGTATATGGCCATTTCTGCCCGGCTTCGGGATGAACACAACCGTGGTCCCCCGCCAGGCATCAGGGATATATCTATGGGTAATACTGGCCCTTAGAATTTTGGTAAGCGGACCTAGGATGTGCACGAGCCCTTGTTGCAAGAGGGCTGGGAAGATCTCATCTGGTCCTGCTGATTTAAAGGGGTGGAAGGTTTGGACGGCCCATTCCACCCCCTGGGGTGAGACAATTTGCGATGATAGCGCCCAGTCTCGCAGTGCATATGTGCCCCGCGAGCCAGTGCCTTGTCACCTTTCGTCTTCATTACTGCGGAAACCCGGGAAATGTGTCTCCATAAGGTGACGGAGAGTTTCCGCGGTGTTTTCCGTGTATGTGTCTTCTGGTTTTTTCAGGCATCCCAGTTGGGGTTTGTTGTCTTGGCTTAAGATCCTGCTGAGTCTGGATGCCTCTGGGGCGCTCTCGATTCCTTCGCAGAAATCATGCCAGCTTTTCCGCCTAGCGGCTTGGATTTGACTACTGTAGCGACGTTGGAGGTCTCTGAAAGGCCCCCAGTGCTCTGGCAATTTTGTTCTTTTTGCCTTGTTGAAGGCTTTTCTCACCTTGGTTCTGGTTTCCGCCAATGCTTCATTCCACCAGTGTGCCTTGTGCCGGTTGTTCACGAGCTTTAGGGGGCAGTTGGCCTCATAAGCGTCGACCACCACATTTCGTAGTTTGGTCGCGGCGAGGTCCAGCCCTTCCCTGTCCCGGAAGTTGGTGGGGATTTGTGGGGCCCGGTCCTTTAATGCAGCCCGGTATCCTTCCCATTCCGTCTTTCTACGACAGCGGCGCCATGCGGCGGCCGGCGTGTGTTGTACTGTCATCAGGATCTGTCGGTGGTCCGAGCCTGAGGGCTCTTGCGGGACCCTCCAGTTGTTCACCGAACCGGCCAGACCCGGAGTACAGAGAGTGAGGTCTATTACCTCTTGTCTTCTGGAGTCCATGAACGTGAATTCACTGCCCCTGTTTAGAATAATAAGCCCCGCGCCCATGATGAAGTTGTGGAGGCTTTCCCCCCTTGCATTGATGTTTGTGCTCCCTTAACCGGTGTGGTGGGAGTTGGCATCACAACCAATCAGGAGTTCCAGCCCCCTGACCTCCGCATGTTCGACCAGGGTATGCAAGTCTTTGGGAGGGGGACGGTCCGCGGAGTCATAGGGCATATATGCTGACCCTATCATAACCTCCGAGGGCCCGCCCGACCCCATATTTAGTTTCATAGTAATGACCGTAAGGTCTGATGAGCTTACCTGAGGTACGAGCGTCGCCTCCACGCCCTTCGCGATGATGCACGTCCTCGGTTTTCCTTCGGATGGGGCGCTGTAGATTCTCCCACATCCTCCCAGGCCTTTAATGGTCCTGTCGAGCAGCCATGGCTCCTGCACGAGTACCAGTCCTTCCTGCATGCCCGCCATTGCTCTGGCCAGAATGGCCGAGGCACCCTTGGCGTGGTGCAGGTTGATTTGGATGACGGGGAGACCAGGGATTTGCATCCCTATGTGCTCTCCCCGTCACTGGCGTCCGCTGGCGGGGCTGGTTCCGGGGGAGGTTTTTCACCCCCCTCCTTGTCTCCCTTCCCCACCACTTTTATTGAGGCACGGCCCAGCCCGCAGAACGGTCTGAAGCCGCACCTCTTCACAGCCTCCAGTGACCTGTCACCGATGAGGCAGGAGAAGTGGGCGCTCGAAGCGTCCCTGCTTCCACTACCCTTGGTGACTATCCAGTCACTGGTGGCTAACCCCTCATTTTGCCTCCCGAGTAGCTGGAGGGCCTCCGCCGGGGAGATGTCGGACTCCTCCACGTGCACCACCACTCGATGCCTCTTCGGCAGTTCATCGAGCGGCAGCAACCGCAGCGGTTTGTCCTTCAACTTCAACTCCGAGGAGAGACCCTCCAGCCAGTCCCCGGTCGGCTCGTCGGCGCAGGCGATGACCAGGGCCCCGCCCCTCTCCCAGAACCCAGCGAAGGTGGGGGCTTTTGTACCCTGGGGAAGATCCAGGATACGCCCACGGATCAGTTTCCTGATCTTATCCACCTCCGCCGGTCCCAGTCGGTTGTCCGGGTACACTTCCAGCACCATTGCCAACCTAATTTGGGCTTTCGTTACCTGGGCATATGTGCCCTGGTTCAGTGTCCTGGGCTTCTTGCCCGGGTGCTTGGTAGAGGGGCTCGGTGCTTCTCCTCCCGGGCCCTTCGTATGACGCAAGTATACTCGTTGTAATACGCGTATGTATTCGTATGTATGTTTGCGTATTGAGCCAAGATTATCTACGATGATAGATATTTATGACTCTTATATTATTATACTTATGATTGATTTTGAAACGATGGTCTGACCAGAAGCGCGTTCTAGTCAGTTCGACCTGAGCAAGCAAAGAGTACACACTAATAAATACAAAACTATATTTGATTAAAATTAACCATGCTTTAATCTTTATTTTTACCCTAACATTATCAGAAGTGGGATCGAACTCGTAACCTCTCAGTATTTCTTTAATTCGTGAATAAAATCGTTTCAAAGTTTTCCGAATCAGAAAAGTAAACGCGTTGTCGATACCGTGGTAAAACCGTTGAATGAGCGGATCGCTAAAGGTACGGTGAAAAATGAATTTCAACGGTATCATTGTTTCACGTATTCTTTCGGATCGTAAGGTGTGCTAACGCGAGCTATGGACAAGCGTTTTATGTATATGTGGGAAAATTAAGACGAAAATTTCATGAGTTGTGTAAATCTCGGGCGTATCGGGAAAATTCTAACGATCGTGAAAATTAGTGAGCCCTCCAAGGAACCTAAATAAAAAACGGGATGGAAAGAGCAATCGGTTGTTCAGAAGTTGCGTGATCCTCGATTGATTTCGAGGTGGTGCTTTAGACGCTCTTCGGAGAAAGCCGTTACGAATATTCCAAACATTCTCGAATATCTTAAATATTCTCGAATATTCCAAAAGTTGAGAGTTCGCGATCGACGAAATTATAAGTAAGCTTGTTCAACCACGACGTGTGTTGTCCAAGAGCCAAGGACGCTACAGTGTCGTAAAACGTAATCCCTTTACGACCCGTGTGTACGGTCGAAGCTGTGTATGTGTTGTCTACTGTCGGGACAGTTGATAGAGTACAACATACGTGTCAATCGTGTTTAATAATCGTAAGACGGGACTTCTTAATCTTTATATTCGACTATACAGTGTGCGTATAGAATAACGCGAAAATGAGAGAACCAAGTAGCTTTCAAGTTGCCGAGTTGAGGGAGATCCTCAGAAATCTCGGGTTGTCAACAAGCGGCACGAAAGCAGAGTTGATATTACGGTTACAAGACGCCGATGGAAGTGGCGAGTGGTTAAAGGAACCGACCAACAGGAGTCCGGGCGACCAGGCTGAAGGCGCTGTAAATAACAATTCGGAGGGTAACCACAGACCTACCGATAATAGTGCCTACAGGAACGACCTCGCTGAACGAGAGATCGATTTATTGCGTCGAGAACGAGCACTGCTACAAAGAGAATTAGAGTTAGCCCGCAACGAGAACCGTCAATTGCAGGCGGGGGAACGTGGGACGGCGCGGATCGAAGTTGAGAGATCTGGCGTCAACATAAAAATGCTGGGAGATCTATTGAGTGTGTTCGATGGCACGAACGATACTTTTTCCCAGTGGTCTAAACAACTACAACTACTCAAAGAAACGTACGTTCTGGATGATGCCACTGCAAGGATTCTAGCGGTATCCAAATTGAAGGACAAGGCCCTGAGGTGGTTTCACTGGAAACCTGAAAATGTGCAACTCAGTTTCGTCGACCTCATCGAAGAACTTCGGAAATTATTTGATCACCGGATGAACAAGGTCACGCTTCGAAGACAATTCGAGAGACGACAATGGCGGTCTCAAGAATCGTTCAACGAGTACTACCATGAAAAAATCATATTGGCGAATCGAGTTCCAATAGCCAACGACGAAGTCATCGATTACCTCATCGAAGGAATCCCCGACTTTCAGTTGCAAAGTCAAGCTCGCCTGCAAAACTTTAACTCACAATCATCTCTCCTCGAGGCTTTCGAAAAAATCTCATTGAACTCAGATTCGAAAAACCGACCAAAGAGAATCGAGACTAAAGAAAAAACCGAGATAAGGCCATCGAAATCGGTTAAGGACGACCAGCGCGGAATTGCAAGAAAGTGTTTCAACTGCAACGCCGAGGGTCACCTACAATCGAATTGTCCACGGCCAAGGAACAACAGAGACGCGTGCTTCGTTTGCCATGATTCAGGTCATAGAGCAAAAGATTGTCCACAACGCAACAACCAACAAGTCAACAACCAACAAGTTAACAACGTAGACGAGATTTTGAACATCGAAGATGAGTTCTTTCGACGGGTCAGGTACAAGCTATCCTCTTATGACAGTCAAAACGAATGGTCGGTAGGAACGTTGATGGATACA
>JACEOJ010005386.1:13407-27416 GCA_013761285.1 Campoletis sonorensis | reverse complement strand
CCCCCCCCCCCCTTTCGATGAGAAACAGTGAAGCGGGATATTTCACGCGATTGTTTAGCGGTCATCAAATATCGGGAATAGCTTGGTAATATGGAAAAGGTTCGATTCCGATTCCTTGTGTGCCGTGTCAATTTCGTCGATTCAATTAAAAATCCTTTTTTTTTTTTACTGGGTAGGGTCAGATTCTCAATTCATCTAGAGACGCGGCAGCGTCTTAACGCCAAGTATAATAAGAAAGTGTTTGATCGGCCAAGGCAAGTCGCGCCGCGTATCTATACTCGAGATTCGGCCTTTTTCCGTTACGTTTGAACTTTAACTCGATGCTATTTAAAAATGCGCCGACGTAGCGAAAATCTAACGATAGTTTATCGATATAAATCGTATTTTTCGGTTCTGATGGTACCATTATTTTTTTCCTACGACCTCTAGAAGTGTGTGAACTGAAATTATGACCCGAATTATTTTCCATTTTTAGTATCGAAAATTTTTCCACACTCATACATACATGTAGGTAGAACGCAAGGCGTCAGCGGCTCTCGTATAGATTCCTTCTATTTAGTCAGTTTCCGTTCTCCACGTAGACCTGGTCTCCTATTTTTAGCTCTAATTTTTTTTTATGCAAATCGAAGTTCGTTTTATTGTAGTTGTGAGACTTATTCGTGTTTCTGACAGCTAGTTTACTGTCTCGTTTCGGATTATCATCTGTGCATTTTGGTTGTAATTCCTTCAGTAAAATATTAACATTTTCGCCTCCCAGTAGGTATTGTGGCGCAAATTCTGTGGTTGTGTGTTCTATTTTGTTATCAGTTTCTACAGACTTTGGCACGATGCTTGTCCATACCATTTCCCGCTCACTTTCGTCCGTCTTGCATCGTATCTGATTGATTAGAGTTTGGTTTACCATCTGCTGAGGCTATTTGAACACGCTGCATCAACAGCAGTGAAGACGATTTTGGTGTTTCTCTGTTTCAAGAATTCCTTTAATTCTTTCGAATTTATCCCCGGGTATTGATCCCTTGGTATCATGTCGATGTTACAGTTTTGTGTCACCCTCTCGGTTAATTTTATAAAGTCCTTGGTATTTTTGTTTCTTGTTCAGATGTAAGCGTATCTCGTGAAGTGGTTGTTCGGAAGGTGCAGACGTCTCTTTGTTGACCAGCATCTGCCAAAACCTCCAATTGTGTGGACAGATACAATCTCAAAAGAATATGTCGCTGGACTCACGTGTGACATTGAACCGTATTTTGGTTTCCTTCTTGACTTATTTTTAATACAGATCTTGCAGTTGTCACAGATTTTTTAAATGTTTGCTATATGATTTTTCGCTGTATAGAGTGATGTTATTTTATTTAACATCTAGGTTCTTCCAATGTGATAGTACGTCTTGTGTACATTTGTTATACGCACTTTTCTAGTGCATGTTCGGCTGGAAATCTTCCATAATTTTCTTTAGTTTTTCCCTAATCCCAAATATAAATAATTCAAATACTAAAAACTTCTATTACTAGTCCGTAAGCTAAAACCTCGTTGTAAAGTAACGAACCGCTCAACCGCCAATCAGAGTGATGCGACGGTGGGTTTCCCCCACCACGCGACCACCGACCAATCACGCGCGACTCGCTGCCCGCTCACCCCTATAAAGATCGGGCTGCCACCGGGCAGCAGATCACTCTTCTCCCGAGTGCCGCACAGGCGCCATGGGATCTCCCAGCTAGCGTGCCGGACCAACGGATCTCCAACATATTGTACCACATCGCTAAAATAAATTAAATTCAACTTTTAAATATTTCTCCGACTCACCTCCTTTCAACCACAACGGACATTCCGCCACCATCGGGCCTTCGGACCCCCACCAGGCCGAGTGGCTTGGAACCTAACCGCAGAGCTCTCTGGAGCTCATTCGCTTCAAGACGGAGCACCGAGAAGGTGTTCTCAACAGGACTCCTCGGAACGGGGCACCGAAGAGGTGCTCACCATCGCCCTCAACACCAGCGGAGGATCCACGGCAGCAGCGGAGAAACCAAAGAGCTCTTTTTGGAGCTATCCAACGTAGACCTCTTTAACGGGAACTTTCCTTTCCGATCTACAGCCCGAGAACGGCGCGGAAGACGGGCTGGTGGCTGCAAAGCTCACCCGATCTCGAGCCCCGTTTTTGCGCTTACGCAATCGCAGAGTAGGCCCGGAAGACGGACTGGTGGCTGCAAAGCCCACTCGATCTCGAGGCCCTACTCTGTGTCGAATAGAAATTCTACCAGTTCAATTGGTACGCGTGCGTCTCCCACAAAAAACGCGTTACACATTTTTTATTAGATTTTTACTTCATCCTTCCGATAGCATGACTTGATCACCTTTTTTTTGGTAGATTTCATGTTATTGGTCAGTTTTTCTTTTGCTTGTTTTTTTTTTTTTAAATTTCATGTTTCTCGTTTTTTATTTCCATCGATTGTATTAACTATTTTCAAGCAGTCTTCTGCATTCTCGTGAGCAGAGATGTCCAAAACTCGCTACAAATGTAGCGCGCTCCTCAAAATTCCTCGCTACAAAAGGAGCGAGGAGCGAAATTTTTTGCGCTCCTCGCTACAAGTGTAACGCAGTGAAAGCGCTCCTCGCTACAAAAGTAGCGAGTAGCAAAATTTTCTGCGCTCCTCGCTGGAAAAGTAGCGCAGTGAATGCGCTCCTCACTACGAAAGTAGCGAGTAATTTTCTGCTACTTTTGTAGCGAGTAGCGAAATCTTTTGCGCTCCTCGCTACGAAAGGAGCGAGGAGCGAGTTCGTGGTTCGCCCGGTTCAAAATGACCCAATGGTAGTAGCCGCGTGTTCCTCGGGCACCAAGAGGGATAAAGACGTCTGGCCCGGGTCAAATAAACCCTATGGGAGTAACCGCGCTTTACCCGGCTACCAGCGAGAGTTGTGATTGTGGCCCTGGGTCAATTTGACCCGAAAGCAATTACCGCCCGTTATTCGGCTATCAATAGCGGTAGCGGTGGTCTCGAGGCATAATAACTTCGACTTTAAAAAATCACTTATTCTAAAATAAACCTATGGATAGTTTTTGTAAAACATTGAGTTGGATATTGACTTGATTTGGCAATACTCTAAAATACCCTTCTTCGAAAAACGCGTTCCTACGAAACGGTTTCCGAGGAAACAACATTGGTGGCAGCGATGGGATTGGTGCAACCCAAAAAACCCAAAAACGTCTACAAGAAAGCAACTAACAAAGCGCAAAAGATAAGACGAAATTGAGTCAACCATCCGAGGATTAAACCGAACGAGGACATGCTTTATACGATCCACTAAGCTGTTCATATTCGATAACGCGGAAGCTGATTATCGTTTCATCGAAGAGGAGACCAACAGACATCGCAGATTCATCGATCGAAGGAAGATTGAACCAAGCAGTCAACGGAAGTAAAAATAGAGATATCTCAAATCAAACTCTCGATTCAGAGGAAGATTTTTTTGACACCAAAGAAACTGAAAGTTCTTTCGAACAAAAATCACCTGAACTCTCTTTATCAACTATTCAAAATAGCACCAGCGTTCGGGAGTGAGCGAAGTTTCGTTGGCAGCGTGGATACAGTCGGGCCGGGATTCCACGTGCCGCCGCGGCGGAGCCAGCTGTAGGGCTCGCCCCTCGTGGTCAGTGTGCAATTTGTGCAGCCGGGCGCTCGTTCTCACTTTCCACACGGGCGCCGCTACCTCTCGGGCCTCATTTCTCTAGGGACAGAGAAGACGAGCAACACGCATGCGCACAGCGTAGCCTCATCGATCGCCATCGTGGATTATCTAGTCTTGATCCGGTGACTGAAGCGTGCACATCCAAGTCCTTCTATCAGTTTTTTTTCTATTTGAGTCTAAATTTGGGTACCCTCGCAATTTTTCTAAGCTACCATCAATTGTTTTCTCGTACACGGGACATTCTTGTGATTAATCACCACCAAAAATTCAAATCTCTCACGGGCTTCTGTATCCTCACGAGCACGCTTCGGGCAGCCATTTTGCTCGTACCACGTGTGGTACGAGCACTGGGTCTTTGCTCGCTTTTCTTCATCATCTCATCGGGCGGGTATTAGGGATAAATTCATTGTACAAAAACACCTGTAATATTAATAAAACCACCCCAACAATTACCTACGCGGTCTTGTTGTTTTTTGAAACCAATACCAGATCCCACACAAAACGACCAGAATTCCTGGAACAGTAAACTTAGATGACACCCGGGTGGATCGCAGCAGTATACACAATGGAGAAAATAATGGGAATAATGGCCATCACGATAATACAGACCTAAGCCTAAACGTCCCAACTCACTCAAGGAGATTAAGAGGTTCGGTGACCATCAAAGAAGCACGAGAACTCATACCCCGTTCCGACGAAAGAAAACCAGCAGAAGTACGCGATTTGATAGATTCGTACGGTTTAGCTAACAGACATATTGACGAATTAGATAAACCTTTCCTATTACAAACCGTTCTAACAACAAAATTAGCCGGAAAGGCACGGGAAGATGTTCTTCATGAAGAAATTGAAAGTTTTGAATCATTCAAAGAAATTGTGATAGAATTGTACGGAGAACCTCGTACTGTAGGAGCTTTACATGTAAAAATGCATGCTTGCGCACAGAAAGCTAACGAAAAAGTGTTAGAATTCGGTCAAAGATTAGAGCATTAACAATGGATCTCGTAGAAGCCAGTACATGGACAAAATCTACAGTTGTAGAGAAGAAAGCAATCGAAAAATACGCCAGAGGTGCTTTAGCAAATTTCAAACGAGGTTTTAAAGAAGAGTATCAAGTTCTCATCAAGGCTAAAGGATATACCAGTCTGGCAGCGGCGATAAGAGCCGCTTTGGATAAGGAAAAAATAATAGAAGGAACCGAGAACACATAAGAACACGCCAATCCTAATAGGCAAGCAATCACGTGTAATAAGTGTTACAAAAAAGGCCATTGGGCTCAAGATTGTAGAAGCTCTGCACCATCGAATGGTTACAACAATAATCGCCAAAACCTTCCTGTTCCTACAAGGAATGTTAATCGAAACCTTTGTAATTATTGTAGAAGACCGGGACATTTATACACGGGCAAGGAACAGCATAAATGCTGTAAAAAAAGCTGAGACAAGTACATTTACTAGCCGCTTTTGTGGAAGTCTCCAAAAAAACCAAATCCCTCCAAAAAATGGTAACTCAATCTTCGTAAAAAGAAAAACTCGGGCTTCTCAAAAATATAATAAATCAATATGAATATACTAAAGCATATAAAGCCAATTACGTCGAAGCGAGTATTTGAATTTGTATAAAAAAAAGCCCAAATCAGTTGGCTATTGAAAAAAGTCAGCAATGTACAAAAATAAAAATTGGTCAAAAGAACAGAGTCCAGAAAAAAAATTAAGATAAAACAAAACGTGGGGGAAAAAATTTCGAACGAAAAAAATTAAATTGAAAAATAATTTCGGCCAAAGTACTTGGCGAGTTCGTACCGTGAGGAATGCGTTACGTGATCCTAGCTAAGCAAAAATCTCGCCAAGTACTTTGGCCGAAATTATTTTTCAATTTAATTTTTTTCGTTCGAAATTTTTTTCCCCACGTTTTGTTTTATCTCGATTTTTTTCTCGACTCTGTTCTTTTGACCGATTTTTATTTTTGTGCATTGATAACTTTTTTCAATAACCAACTGATTTTTGCTTTTTTTTAAATACTCCTTCCTAACGCGACAATGAAATACTTGTCCTATTATTGATATCATAGATTTTAGTGCTGAATGTAAATCATTCTCGATCTTGCCAATTTTTTAAGAATTTTGTACTTTTTTGGGTAGTTTTTTTCTGTGAAAACAAATGGAAACGGGGGTCAACAAATGTACTTGTCCAAGGTTTTTTTTCCCCGGGGAGGGAATTTTTGGCCAGGATATCACTTTTTTTTTCTGAACCTTTCGCAATCAATAAATTTTTGCATTTACGGTCCGCCATATTCGATCCGCCATTTTGATTTCCGAAATTTTGGGTGCATATTTGTAATGGGCAACCCGAATCCTATTTCCCCGAGTACCAACCTTCGCTTTCATATCAAACGAATTTCGCAGTTATCGCTCGCCATATAGTATCCGCGATCTTGAATTTCCACATTTTGATAGTAGATTTGTGATCAGCGACCCCTAAAATCCCCGAGTACCGCCAACTTTCGCTTCCATCAAAAAACTTTTGAATTTATGGTCCGTCATGTTGAATCCGCGATTTTGAATTTCGAAATTTTGGATGCAGATTTTTAATCGGTGAACCTGAAAACCCCCGCGTACCAACTTTCGCTTTTCTTTAACGATTTTCGCAGTGATTGTTCGTCATATTGTATCCGCCATCTTGAATTTCTAAATTTTGGGTGCAGATTTGTAATCAGCGACCCCGAAAACCCCCGAGTACCATGTTTTGCTTCCATCAAACAATTTTTGCGTTAGTTGTCCGCCATATTGTATTCGCCATCTTGAATTTCTAAATTTTAAGTGCAGATTTGTAATCAGCGAACCCGAAAACCCCCGAGTACAAAGTTTTGAGCTAATTGCACGTAAGAAAAAATGTGTGTTTCAAAGGCTCAAATTGATATTTTTTTTGCGTGAATTATTCCGGCCTTACCATCTGTCAACACTCGGATACAATTTGCGTCTGTGATTTACAAATTAGTTTAAATTTTACCCACTACGGATCTACGAGAAGTCCACAAAAAAACACGCTGTTTATGCTACTCGCACTTCACACCGTAAAAACTACTATCAAACTTTCCGTGGTATGGGTACAGAGGAAAGGACCAATGGGAACTCGTTATACTTTCGTCGCCGAAGACCGGTTTCGGTGGAAACGGGTTTTGACCGGGGACATGAGGCCTTTGACTGTGTCGTCCGCGCGTATATACGGACACGTCGAATGCTTCCATGTGTTGGTATTTTTTGCATAATCTTGAGCCTGTGCAAAGTTTTTTCTCAGCAAATACGGCATCAATCGTGTTGATTTTAGGCTCAATCGAAAGATTTTTTCTTAAGTAGTCTCCAGTTCAATTTTCAAGTTCTCATCTGTCTCCTGAGCTTCGTACTTTAAGAATATGACTTTCAGTTTTTACCCCCACCACCGCGAATCGTTTTATTCAGAGATAATATACTCGGGCGAGCCTCGGGCCAGCAGACGACAGACAGAGCTGTCAAATGTACTTGTCCCGAGACTCTACCGAGTCTCTTGATCGACGCGTCACGAAGCATTAGAGTGGGAGAAATTGCGCGGGCGCGAATGCGGTAGTGGGACAGAGGGAGGAGAGAGAGAGAGAGAGAGAGAGAGAGAATGAATGAATGAATGAATAAATTTTATTATGCCATGAAATTATTCGTAGGCAACAAAAGAAAGAATACAGGAGAGATTATAAACTAAAACTAAAGAAAACTAAAACTTAAATAATTAAGACTAAGTATTGATAGCATAAGAATGAGAAAAACAAAAATAAAATAAGAGATGGTAGGAAAAACTAAAAATAAAATAAAATAAATAAAAATAAAGTGAAAAAAGAGTGAAGTAAAGATATAAACGGTGCATAGGATGCATTTCGACGTGCAGAGTGGGGTGATGAGGCGCCGCTGATCTGAGTTATCGCTGGGTGGCAAGGAGAAATTCGTGAAGATCCCTCTTAAATGTGGAAAGGCAATCACCTGAAATTAGATGCGCCGGGAGAGAATGCCAGAAGTAGCAAGCACTCAGAACAAACGATTTGACAACAAACGAGAGAGAGAGAGAGAGAGAGAGAGAGAGAGAGAGAGAGAGCGAGCGACGGGAGGGGGTATAAGGTTCCTAGCGAGAGCCGCTAGGCTTTACGTATATGTATGGATTAGGGTGCTTAAAAAAAAATGGACTTTGTTTTCTTGACAGTGCAAGGGAATATGTTAGTGTTCTATGCAAAAGTAATTCTCCCACAATTTGGGCCTTCTAAAAAAATGTTTAGAGGTCGTGCAAATGACTTTTGTATATTTTAGGTAGAATCATGATTTGATAATGTTTATTTTCCAGTGTCACTACAAAAAATGTTGATGCTCAAAAGAAAAATAATTCTCCAGAAATTTAGGGTCTCAAAAAACATTTAAAAGGTGCCGCAAACGACTTTTAGACATTTTTTCCAATTTGAGCCTAAAATCATGAAGTAAAAGTGTCCATTTTTCTTTGTCGCAACAGAACATGCGACTACTTGATGAACAAAAATTCTATTTTCTCAAAATACATGTTTTTTTTTTTTCAAATTTAGAGGTCACTCCAGTGGTTTTTTGTGCCATTTTTTCGACTTGGAGAAAAATATCATCACATAATAATGTGGTTTGCTCCAGATCACAAATCCTAACCTTAGTATTCAATGAAAAATCAAGCCGCTTAATGTAGAAGCCTGGGAAAAAAAAAAAATCAGTAGTCACCCGTAGGTGTTTTCGATACCTTTTTGCCATTCCGTCTGGATTTTGAAAATTCTGTTGAAAGAATAAAATAGAAACAAGCTAAACAACAATTGCAGAATAGGGTTGCAAACAATTCCACTGCAATCGCGTTAATAGCGCTGTTAACAAAAAATGCAACACGGAAATATGAATCCGATTTTTGAAGCGAAAACTCTCCGAAAAAAAAGTTGGAGGGTCCATTCAAACGATTTCGCTTTAAAACGCCTGTTTCTCTCCAGAGCTCAGCCAAGGCGTCAAAATGGGCGAAGGACCCACTACTGAAAAGTGCCTGGCATAACCAATATTAATGATGAATAACTGGAACCATGGAATTAAAATCGACAGACCTATCGTAGAGATAGAAGAACTACATAAGCCTGGATGCGAAAGCGAAATAAAAAAGACACAGACGGTACATGCTGTACACGTCCAGAACAGAAGAGAAAGACAATTGAAAATTTTCAAGGAAATGGGAAATCAATCTCATTTGAATGAGGCAGAAGAAAAATTCCTCAGAGAATTTTGCGAAAGAATACGCAGACGTGTTTCATCTAGAAGGAGAAATACTTGGAAATGCGAACCTTGTAGAGAACCGAATACACATTAAAGAAGACACAGTACCGGTCAACATTGGACCAAACTGGCTACCTGAGACTCACAAGCACGAAGTGATGCATCAGGCAAAAGAGATGTTGGAAGATGGCATATTACGGCCAAGCAAGAGCCCATGGAATGCTCCGCTACTGTCCGTTCTAAAAAGGCAGACGCTGAGGGTAATATCCGAAAAAGAGTAGTGGTCGATTTTCGCAAATTAAATGAAGTCACAGACGGAGACTCATACCCACTGCCCAACATCACCGAGATATTGGACCAGTTTGTATGAGCCGAGTACTCCACAACCTCGACTTGGCCTCTGGGTTTCACCAAATCCCGATGGATGACGAGGATAAACAATAAACTGCTTTCTCAACTCTAATTGGACACTACGAATATAATCGAATGCCTTCCGGATCAAAAAATGCACCATCAACATTCCAAAGATTGATCGATGCAGTATAGCCGCATTACAATGACTAAAGTGTTACGTATATCTGGACGATATCGTAGTACATGGATCCTCATTCCAAGAACACATCGAAAGTACGTGCGATTTTTTCAACCGACTAAGAAAAGCTCAGATGAAAGTTCAACCGAGAAAATCCCATTTCTTATGAAAAGAAACACAATATCTGGAACACATTATCACCGAAGTCGAGGTAAAGCCAGAGGCAGGAAAAATAGAAGCAGTTCAGAAATTTCCCGTGCCAAAAAACGTCAAAGACGTACAGTTATTTTTGGGGTTAGCAAGCTATTACTGAAAGTTCATACAGTACTTTTCTAAACTAGCCAAGCCAATGACTGAAGTAATAAAGGAAGAGAAAAAGTTCTAATCTACAGAACATACGCAGGTAGCATTTCACCGATTAGAAGAGACTCTCAGCACAGCACCTATACTACAATACCACGATTTCACGAAACCGTTCGTCATAACCACGGACGCATCGGATAAAGCGATAGGAGCCATCTTGTCCGAAGGAAAATCGGAGAGGACCTGCAAATATGCTATGTAACGTGACATTTTTGGCCACGTCACCCGCACGGATTGGTCGACCAGTGGACCGGGGTTCCGGTCCATTTGACGCCGCCCCGCGACTCGTCGTGGGCCATAATCGGAGAATATTTTGCGTAATTTTATTTGTTTCTTTCAGCGATTACCTGGACCCGTCCTTCGGGTCCCACATTACCTGCCATAACGGCCATTACCTCTGTTTAACGCTGAAATAATTGTTTGAGTGAGAGCGAGTGAGAGAAAAGGTATTATGGTTGTCATGTTTGTTTATCGTGTTTGCATCGCCCTCGATCGACGTTTCGGGCGTCGCCCTTGCGCCTCAGTTTTATTTCGTTTTAGCGGTTCCTGTGCAACGATTCCACCCTCTGGTTGTTGAAGCTCGACCATCAGAGCCCAACAAGCGAACGGTCGAAAGACCACGCTGGATATCGGCCATTCTTGAACGCCGCCCGTGGCTTTCTCACCGTCGCAACCTGGAGTTGCCCCGTTCGCCTCCCACGCTTGCAGGAGCTGCAGTCCGTGTGCAACGGCGCCTCGTCGAGTGGGATCCGGGTTTTTCCTGGGGTGGAGGTGTCGTTCGCCTGGTGGTATTGTGGGCCCACCGCAGCGCGACGGGACGCCGAGCGTTGCGAGGGAGGCCTCCCCTCCGCCCTTCAGAGTAAATTCGGCCGGATCCCTAGAGGAAAAGCTCCTGCAGCAGGGAAAGTGCACCGGAGGTGGAATCCGAGCCAGGATATCGTTTGAAACTCCCGCGTATCGAGTTCACGCAACGCCGAGGAATTTCCAATATTTCGGCAAATTCGCAATAGAGGCGTGAGAGCGAGGCCCGGCGGTCCTCGAGTGGTGGGGAGAGAGAACGAGAGCGCGGAGTCTTGCCGAGACGCGAGAACAATTATTCTTCGATATATTGTGTCACCGACGAGTCGCTGCTTTTGGAGCTCCTGAGTCTTCCCCGTCACCACGTGAGCAGAGAATTTCGTCTCGGTAAGCCCGTTCCTCTACTTTCTCCGATTCGTCGGATTATTGAGTATAATTTTGTTTTAGTAATTTTGAGTTTTGCCATTTATCGATGGCGAGGAAAAGCGAAGTTGTTTTAGAGCGAGATTGCGGCTCTTTTCTCTTCGTTCTTTTCTATTAATTTCGTTTTAGAATACTCAATTTTCCGACGGATCACCCTTGGTGACTCGCGACGTTCATTATTATTTCGTAAGATGTTTTATCGATGATTTTAATCGAGATTTGTGAGTTTTGAGTTGTGATTTATATTGTGTAATATTGGCCAACATAGGCCATCGTGTTTCGTCGTAATTTCGTTGTGTCGCGTTCAAGGCCGGCCGCGACCGAGCCGCGCCGGTTTGTTTTCGTGCTATCTCTCTCTCACTCGGCCTCGCGTACGTTCGTTATTGTTTCGCTCTGTGGCCTCGAATTCCTTCGTTATTTTGTTCTCGCATTTATTCTTTTTCGATTTTCGTCCCCTTTATTTTCGTATTATTATTTCACATATGCTTTTCCATGTAAAATTGCCTTGTTACCTGCCTTCGGGCTTTCGCTACCGTTTGTTTCGTTCAAAGTGTTTCGAGTATTGTCGCGTCTATTAATTTCGTCCGAATTACTGAATTCTTCAGAATTCTTTGACTTCTTGTGTTTGATTCGACTATTACCTGCCTCCGGACTCAAACTACCTAAACTTCGTTTTGCTTATCTGAGTTAGTGACGAAGTCGCTAACTCCAATAATATTACGTTATTTTTGTCGTTTCTCGTCGTTTTGGTCAATATTACCTGCCTTCGGGCCCCGACTACCTAATTATCGATTGAATTACCTGAGTTAGTGACATTGTCACGAACTCCATTAATATTCCGTTTAGATAGTGTGCTTTTCGAGATTTCCGCGATAATTACCTGCCTTCGGGCCCTGACTACCTGAATTTCGATCGGATTACCTGAGTTAGTGGCTCGTTTACTAACTCCACTAATACTCCAGCTATTGGTAGTATTTTGCGCTAATTACGCGATTATTACCTGCCTTCGGGCCCAGACTACCTGAATTCCGATCGAACTACCTGAGTTAGCGACTAGCTCGCTAACTTCTACAGTATTCCGGTTTCTTAGTTATCTTTCGTAGTTTCCTCGATAATTACCTGGCCTCCGGCCATATTACCTGAGTTGGCCCCGATAAGGCTAACTCCGTCGTGAATTAGTTACCTCAAGGCCATTTCTTCGTCATATGGTCCGCCATTACCTGCTTTCGAGCTAACGTGCCGTTTCCTTTTGAATTTCGTTGATGTTTACTTTGCTTTCGTGTTTTACTTGAATAAATCATTATTAACTCAAAATTTCACGCTTTTGTTTCTTGTTCATTTATTTCACGAATCTTTGCTCTCGCCCCGGACCAGCCCCTCTACCCTTAGTATCTCAGTTGAGCTGAGTAGTCGGACCACCCTGAATCCCCGTGACCCCTCGGGCTAGCTCTTCCACCATATCCGTGACAGGGTGGACGAACTTAAAGTCGGCTAGACCGGCGGTACTTTGTACCTGGCGCCCAGTCCACCCTGGCCGGATCGAGTTGGTTCGAGGGGAACTTCCGGTGGAGTTCAGAAGGGACAGATATGCCCGAGTCGGGAAAATCTTGTTACAAATGGCGCCCAACGTGGGGCCAGAGAGTAATGAATTCGTTTTTTTTTGTAATTCGTATTTCGTTATTTCGTTAGGGCATGATTTTGTTTCGTTATCCTGTCAGGTTATTGTCGAGGTCAAGTGTTTCGGAGAGAGAGATAGCTCGTGACGTGCGCAAATTCTATTGTTAGGGACGACACTTACGGTCTCCCGATTTAAGCTTTTGTTTTCTTTTTTTTGGGTCTTCGCTGCCGAACGGCGCGAGGCTCAAGTCTATAAAATTTTGGGTGCTACGTTTACCCGAAAACATGGTCATAAATACCTAATTATAAATACTTTATTTATTCTACCTACGTGTTATATATTTTGTTTTTGGGCTTAACGCTGAGGTCGTAAAGCCAACGGAAATTTTATGGTCCTGTTGACGAGATCGGACGATATGTTTGTGGTCTGAGGGAGAGTTAATCCCTTGTTGGCGTTCTCATGAGGCGAGTACGGTAATCCTGTGTTGACGTTTTGCGCAAACGACTTAATCCTTTGTTTTCAAAAGAACATTTTCTACGAATTTCAAAGATTTATGGCCCAAGCTAATCCCCTACATAATCCGGGTGATCTGGAGCAACCAATGGGCAATAATACCGAGAATCGTTAATCCTCGGATTACGATTTTACCCATTCGTAAACAATATTGGCACGAACTTGGGATATTAACACTACGCATCTCTTACCCTCTCTACTCGGTTCTCCCTTCTTAATTCTCCCCCCCACAACCAACGGGAGTGAGGAGATCAGTAGAGAACGTTCGTTTGCGGGATCAGTCTTCAAATATCTACCCAGTGATTAGTCTCGCACGTTTGTCACCTTAGCTTGCGCGATTAGCTGCTTATAGATTCTCTTTTGATTGTGTTATTGCCAATTACGCGATTTAGTTAATTTACATTTAATTTCGATTACGCGATTTAGTAGGTCGGTTAAATCACCACCCACGTTCGGGTCGTACCTGATCCATCCCCTTCGGACCTGAGTTTTCGGTTCCATCGCGAATTACCTACTTTGGACGTGGCTACCTGAGCTTTCGGTTCCATCGCGAATTACCTACTTTTGAACGTTACTACCTGAGCATCCGGCTCCATCGCGAATTACCTACTTTTGAACGTTACTACCTGAGCATTCGGTTCCATCGCGAATTACCTACTTTTGAACGTTACTACCTGAGCATCCGGCTCCATCGCGAATTACCTACTTTTGAACGTTACTACCTGAGCATTCGGCTCCATCGCGAACTACCTACTTTTGAACGTTACTACCTGAGCATCCGGCTCCATCGCGAA
>JACEOJ010005386.1:0-13397 GCA_013761285.1 Campoletis sonorensis | reverse complement strand
CGCGAATTACCTACTTTTGAACGTTACTACCTGAGCATCCGGCTCCACCGCGATTTACCTACGTTCAAACGTCACTACCTGAGCATTCGGCTCCACCGCGATTTACCTACGTTCAAACGTCATTACCTGAGCATTCGGCTCCATCGCGATTTACCTGCGTCTGAAAGGCAGTGGAACTAGTCCTCTGGTATCGAAGGTTGTCACCTTACTCCATTTCACAATGACGAACGAGGAGACCCAAAGCCCTCAAGGAGCCAATACCGATCGCCCTCGGGCATCCTCTCCTTCACAGGAAGGGGCGGTTGGGGGTGTTGACCCAATAGAGGGTAAAGGACCTCGGGTGTCTAACATCCTACCAACTCACCCGGGAGTAGGCTGGGATTCCGGCATGGGACTGACGTTGCCACCGGATGACAGCCTCGGAGCATCTTACGCTTCCGCAGGTGGAAACATGCGTACCACCGGTGGCGTAAGAGGCCCTCTCGTGATGGCTACGGCTAGTGACACCTCCGCATCCGGAAGTCACGGTTGGCCCGCTAACCCGAATCACTCGGAGGTCTGGCCTCACCCAATGGGTCGAGGTTGGGAACCCAGTGGTTATCCTCACGGGAATCCACCTTGGGCTATGTGGCCTGACCACGCTTCCTTAATGCACTCGAGTACCTACGCCACGCCCCAGGGAGCAATCCCTCGGCCTGGTCGTCAACATCGCACGTTTGAAAACCCAGGTAACCCTAACGTGTCATCCTCCAGACCCATACCACCTACGATTCCACCGGCAGGTCCCGAATTTTTACAACCTCGCGCTAACGCCTCCGCTTCATCAGTGCTTCTCGCAATGCGTAAGTGGAATATCTCCTTCTCCGGGAAGAAGGGGGAGGATATTGACACCTTCCTAACTCGGATCGCCGAAGGTCGGGCTTTAATTCACGTTACTGACTCCGACCTGATTCGTTGCGTCCCCTTTTTCCTAACGGGAGTCGCGTTGCAGTGGTTCCGGAATGACAGCGATCGCTGGACCACCTGGAACCAGTTCGCGTCGGCTTGCCGATTGCGTTTCGGCGACCC
The DNA here is from genome assembly GCA_013761285.1 of Campoletis sonorensis. Classification (NCBI taxonomy): domain Eukaryota; kingdom Metazoa; phylum Arthropoda; class Insecta; order Hymenoptera; family Ichneumonidae; genus Campoletis; species Campoletis sonorensis. The sequence continues at coordinate 12,329 of JACEOJ010005386.1, read as the reverse complement.
CGATTACCAATACGCCCTGCGTCAAGAGATCATGCGACGTACACAGGGTTTAGACGAACCAGTGGCCGACTATCTAACGTGTTTGAGGGGCTTGTTCAACCGCCTCCAGCCACCCTGGAGCGAGGCTGAACAAATCCAACATACCCATCGTAACCTAATCCCTAGCCTCCACGTCGCGATACATCGAGACGACGTGTTTGATTTCGACTCGTTCGAACACATCGCAGTTAGAATCGAGAAGAGCTTCCAATCGGCACGCGCCTATCGCGCCCCGCCGACGCCGAATCAATCCCTTTGTCCCGAGCTCGCGTACCACAGTCCGCGCACCGCGACGCATAATAATAACCGTAAGGCTTTCGCCGCCGTGGACGTAGGGTCAGATTCAGAGGGCGAACGTAAACCAAGTCCGAACGAGAAAGACGGAACCGCGAGTGGAGACGCGAATGAGACCCCTGTGTCCGACAACGTAAACGCCGCTCTAAAAACCGGCAACCCGCGCAGAAAACGAAAGCCCGCGCCCAAAGCACCTAGCAAACAGGCTAGTGAAGCTAGTTTAGATCCGAACGCAGAACCTCTGAGTGCACTAAACCCGTTCCTTGACACTAGTTCGCCTCCACAAGCTAACAACACCACGACCCCGGAGACCCCAAAGCCAACCAGCTGTTGGAACTGCGGGAAATCTGGACACCGTTTCTCGGCTTGCAAGGAACCTCGGTCTACCTTCTGCTATCGCTGCGGAAAACGGGGTAATAAGTCTCCAACTTGCTCATGTTCGGGAAACCGCTAAGGGCGGGCCCAACCAACGAATGGAGGGTGCCCGCCAGCGAAGCCCCACATGCAGAACTACCTACTACCTGTCTGTCACCGGAAGAACCAATTTGGTGTGGTACGGTGCAGACCAATGAGAGCCCCACCGCGTTTTTCGTAACTTTTACTATCCAAGGCCACCCGATCAGAGCCTTGTTCGACTCAGGTTCAAGCAGGACATTTTTGGGACCAGTCGCGATTCGTTGGGTTGAGCAATTAGGGATAACCCGAGAAACTTGTCGACCGCGAGGAGTCGAAATGGCAGGAGGACAGCGTGCGGTCGCCAACGAAGTAGTCAACCCCATCGTGTACCTAAATGGTAGCCCCTTTCGGTTAACAGCCTACCTTCTACCAGTATTAGTATTACCGTGTATCTTAGGGTTAGATTTTATGCGTGCCGCGTATTGGGTGGTAGACTTCGCAAGTGGGAAGTGGTTTAGTTGGTTCGAGCCCCAGCGCGTTCATAACTTCGAAGTGCAAATGGGTCCAGCCACCACGGTCAACCTGTGTTACGGCTTGCGGGAACTAACAGTGGATCAATCCGAGATATTGAAAGCGTTAGTTAAGAAGGAAATACCACCTGCCCCGACAGCCCCGGGCTGCACCAACCTAACGGAACATCACATCGACGTAGGAGGTCACCCCGCGATCAAGCAGCGCTATTACGCCGTTTCCCCAGCAATCGAAAAGGCCATTCATGAAGCCGTTCGACAAATGCTCGACGACAATATCATCGAACCGTCGTCCAGTGACTGGTCTAGCCCGATCGTGATGGTGAAGAAGGCGAATGGTAAGTTACGTTTCTGTCTCGATTTCCGCAAAGTCAATGAAGTTACCAAAAAAGACGCGTACCCGATACCTTTGATGAACAGCATATTAGATCGTCTGCGCCAAGCCAACTATATCACCACCCTCGATCTTAGCCAAGCGTACTTTCAGATACCTTTAGCCCGCGATAGTCGCGAGATTACAGCTTTTACCGTCCCCGGGATGGGACTATTTCAATTCAAACGTATGCCTTTCGGATTAACTAATGCCCCAGCTACCTTCCAGCGTCTAATAGACAAGCTAATAGGGCCGGAAATGCAACCTCACGTGTACGTCTACCTCGATGACATTATTATCGTAACTCCAACTTTTGAAGAACATTTGGAATGGTTGAAACGAGTTCTGTCGAAGATCCGTAATGCTGGGTTGACAATTAATCCGGAGAAAAGCGAATTTTGCCGTCCCGAAGTCAAATACCTTGGTTTCCTCGTGAATCGCGAAGGCCTCCAGATCGACCCCGACAAAGTGGCTCCGGTAGTAAATTACCCTGCGCCTACGAACCTTAAACAACTTCGTCGGTTTCTCGGAATGGCTTCGTGGTACCGCCGTTTCATACCTGCTTTCGCTACCTTGGCTAGTCCACTTACCTCCCTTTTAAAGAAAACAGCCGTGTGGAACTGGGGACCACCCCAACAGAAGGCTTTCCGCGAGATCCGGAAGTGTCTTTCGACATCGCCCACTTTGAGTTGCCCAAATTTCGAATTACCTTTCGTCCTTCAAACCGATGCGAGTAGCGTGGGATTGGGAGCCGTCCTGACCCAAACCGTAGACGAGATTGAACACGTCATCGCGTACGCCAGTCGCGCATTGAACCCCGCAGAGAAAAACTATACTACCACCGAGCAAGAATGCCTCGCCGTGATCTGGTCCGTGCGAAAATTCCGCTGCTATTTGGAAGGTTATCATTTCACCGTGATAACTGACCATTCTAGTTTGCGTTGGCTGCACAACTTAAAGAATCCCTCGGGTAGACTAGGTCGTTGGGCATTGGAGTTGCAAGAATACGATTACGTCATCATCCATCGCAAAGGTGCGCTACACCATGTACCCGACGCGTTATCTCGCATCCCAGAGGAGACATGTGCCTTACTCTTACCTCCCGCCCAAAGTCGAGACCCTTGGTACAACCGCAAAGTACGCTCCGTTCGCCGAAACCCCGGCCAAAACCCTGACTGGAAGTTGGAGGATGGTTACCTTTACCACCACCGACCGCCGCGCTTCCCGGCTCTCGAGGTCGGAGACCTGGAAGCTTGGAAAGTGGTCGTGCCGTACGAATCCCGTCCGCAAGCCCTATTCAACGCCCATGACCTTCCGCAGTCCGGACATTTAGGGGTGGAAAAGACTTTCCACCGATTGAGCATTAAACATTATTGGCCAAACATGTTCCGAGAGGTAGCCAAATACGTCAGGAAATGTGCAGTATGCCAGCGTTGCAAGGTCGAACAAACTGTCCCGGTAGGTCTAATGGGCAAGCGCTCCCTTGAACAACCCTGGGACATAGTCGCCGGTGATATCATGGGACCACTGCCTCCCAGTAAGAACGGATTCGGGTATATTCTGGTTCTCCAAGACTTGTTTACGAAATGGATCGAAGTAGTGCCATTACGAAAGGCCACGGGTAAAAAGATCGCGGAAGTTTTCGAGGACTTAATCGCGTGCCGTTGGGGCAAGCCACGCATCTTCCTCACCGACAATGGGACAGAATTCATTAACCGGGATATTCGTGCTATGACGGAACGCTTAGGTATCATACATCATACGATTCCACCTTACCATCCCCAATCGAACCCTGTGGAGCGGGTCAATCGGGTCTTGAAAACAATGATAGTCTCCTACCTGGGCTCCGACCATCGCGAATGGGACGCCCACTTACCTGCTTTACGCTTCGCTTACAACACCGCTTATCACAGCTCCACTCAGTCCAACCCCGCGTTCCTCAACTTCGGGAGAGAACCCATTGCCTACCACGTCCTACCTCCCGAGAAAGACAGCGAAAGAGTACCTTGTCCTCCGACTGCTTGGAAAGAGCGAATGACTAGGCTAGATAACTTACGGGGGGTAACTCGCATAGCCATCGACGAAGCGCAGCAACGCCAAGCGCTTTACTACAACCGGAAACATAGAGATAGAAAATATCAGGTTGGCGACTTGGTCTTGAAAAGGCAACATGTCCTTTCATCGGCAGCCCAACACGTGGCTGCAAAGCTCGCGACCAAGTACCATGGTCCGTTTGTGGTTCGGAAAAAGCTATCACCCGTGGTATTAGAGTTAGCCAACCTGGAAGGAACCTGGTCTGGAAAGGTTCACGTACAAGACCTGAAACCCCATGTAACTTAAATATCGCAAACGTCAACACCGGAGGTCTCCCGACCATCACCGTGTTTGATCAACCCTTAATCCACCGGTTGGTTCGCTCTCGGACCACCAACTTCTGTCGACAAGAACGAAATGACCTTGTACCCTAGCATGGATCCATCAATGCAACCCCATCGCCTATGCATGCGTAGTGTGTACCGCTTGTCTAATGCCACCTGTGTCTCTGCCTGCTTTCTGCTTTTCAGATATTTTGTTTAATTTTTTTTTTCTTCCTTCGCTGCCTTCTGCTTTCTGCTACCGCTACCTGCGCTACCGCTACCTGCGCTACCGCTACCTGCGCCACCGCTACCTGCGCCATCGCTACCTGCGCTATCGCTACCTGCGCCACTGCTACCTGCGCCACCACTACCTGCGATAACACTACCTGCGCCACTGTTACCTGCGTCGCCGCTACCACTACCTGCGTATCGCCAATCACCACCAGCAGAGACCAGCGACTACCTTGAATCCCGCACTCTGGGCTCGAGACGCCCTGTAATAACTCCCCCTCGTCATGGATCCACGGTTTCCCGAGAGGAACCCTGGCATTCCCGACTCCGACGATTGGGAGATGTTCGCCGACGACCCGGCGCAAGACCATTCGGACGGAGACACCTCGCCCTCCATCGAGGTGATCGCGCTCGACAGCGAGGAGGAACGGGAGCTACTGGCAGATCCAGAGGACAACCAGTCACCGTCCTCGACTCGGTTTACTCCCCGTTACCGAGCTGAACCACCACGTCCACCGACACCACCTCGCCGAGCCACGCCGTCTCCAACACCGACGAGCCCTGGCACCGCCGCTGAGACGCTCCAGGAGATCGTCGACGCCTTAGAGGACCTAGAGCCGGAGGAGGTGGATCCGAACCCGCTGTTCGACCGGATGCGTCCGTACGCCAATTGTATGGCAGCGTGTGATTACGTCCGACCCGGATTTCTGGACGCCCTAGCCGAGACGGTAATCGCCTTGACGCACAAGCGATCGGGTTACTGCCCAATCGCGGAGGGGTTAAGGAACCCCCGAGCGTCCACATCCTCGGCGGTCGTTAAGGATTTCCCTCCGACCCAGGACGCCACCACCAACACCTCACCAGTCGCCGTGCTGGACCAGGAGGTACAGACGGAGGAGCCGCAGTCGCCACCACCACCCGCCTCAGCGGTCACGGAGTCGGCACGGGAGTGGACTCCGATCTCGTCGCCTGAGCCACTGCCGGAGGAGCCAGCGCAGGGAAATTCGTCCCAGGCCGGCCCTATAAGGGTCCAAGTCGGACATGGTCGGCGCACTCCAGAACCCGACCCAGCGACTTGTCGGCGCTGGTGTTACAACTGCGGGAGTACGGAACACCACCGCCAACAATGCGTGGCCCCTCCCCGGAAGTTCTGCTTCCGCTGCGGCAAATTAGAAGTGACGGTCCGCACTTGCCCAACACACGGCCCGATCTACGAAAGGGAGCGACAGAGTCGTGGTCGTCAGAGAGGGGGAAGAAGGCGCTAGCCAGACCTTGCCCCAAAAACTTTTTTTTTTTTTTCTTTGTTTCTTTTCTTTTGTACCAACTTTTTTTTGTATAAACCGATCCTATGAATCGTAATACCTGTAGTTGGTTCTTTCTTTTGTCCTCCTTGTTCTGGCGGGGAACAACTGTGTTCTCTCCTTTGTCGTTTGGCTTAAAGTGCCACTGTGCCGTTCTGTTTAAGAGGAAACGTAGCACCGGAGTTTGTCCGTTCGCGTTAGATCTAGCTTTCAGTTTTGTGAGTTGTCGTCGGGTCACGTTGGGTGGAGAAAAGGAGCACGCGTACTGCGTGGCTGGAGGAAATAACTGGGCTCCGAGGTCGGCGACCGAGGCGGTTCTCTGTTTCAGGTTTTGGGCGACACCGCCCCGGGAAGCTGGAAGGCCTATTCGTGCGGGAAAAGTTCAGACCATCGAGAGGACGGACGAAGACATCACCACGAGCGAGTTACCATCGTCGCCGAGCGTCGTTCTCAACCCTCCGGGACGAATTCTGGGGTGGAGGCTTGTAACGTGACATTTTTGGCCACGTCACCCGCACGGATTGGTCGACCAGTGGACCGGGGTTCCGGTCCATTTGACGCCGCCCCGCGACTCGTCGTGGGCCATAATCGGAGAATATTTTGCGTAATTTTATTTGTTTCTTTCAGCGATTACCTGGACCCGTCCTTCGGGTCCCACATTACCTGCCATAACGGCCATTACCTCTGTTTAACGCTGAAATAATTGTTTGAGTGAGAGCGAGTGAGAGAAAAGGTATTATGGTTGTCATGTTTGTTTATCGTGTTTGCATCGCCCTCGATCGACGTTTCGGGCGTCGCCCTTGCGCCTCAGTTTTATTTCGTTTTAGCGGTTCCTGTGCAACGATTCCACCCTCTGGTTGTTGGAGCTCGACCATCAGAGCCCAACAAGCGAACGGTCGAAAGACCACGCTGGATATCGGCCATTCTTGAACGCCGCCCGTGGCTTTCTCACCGTCGCAACCTGGAGTTGCCCCGTTCGCCTCCCACGCTTGCAGGAGCTGCAGTCCGTGTGCAACGGCGCCTCGTCGAGTGGGATCCGGGTTTTTCCTGGGGTGGAGGTGTCGTTCGCCTGGTGGTATTGTGGGCCCACCGCAGCGCGACGGGACGCCGAGCGTTGCGAGGGAGGCCTCCCCTCCGCCCTTCAGAGTAAATTCGGCCGGATCCCTAGAGGAAAAGCTCCTGCAGCAGGGAAAGTGCACCGGAGGTGGAATCCGAGCCAGGATATCGTTTGAGACTCCCGCGTATCGAGTTCACGCAACGCCGAGGAATTTCCAATATTTCGGCAAATTCGCAATAGAGGCGTGAGAGCGAGGCCCGGCGGTCCTCGAGTGGTGGGGAGAGAGAACGAGAGCGCGGAGTCTTGCCGAGACGCGAGAACAATTATTCTTCGATATATTGTGTCACCGACGAGTCGCTGCTTTTGGAGCTCCTGAGTCTTCCCCGTCACCACGTGAGCAGAGAATTTCGTCTCGGTAAGCCCGTTCCTCTACTTTCTCCGATTCGTCGGATTATTGAGTATAATTTTGTTTTAGTAATTTTGAGTTTTGCCATTTATCGATGGCGAGGAAAAGCGAAGTTGTTTTAGAGCGAGATTGCGGCTCTTTTCTCTTCGTTCTTTTCTATTAATTTCGTTTTAGAATACTCAATTTTCCGACGGATCACCCTTGGTGACTCGCGACGTTCATTATTATTTCGTAAGATGTTTTATCGATGATTTTAATCGAGATTTGTGAGTTTTGAGTTGTGATTTATATTGTGTAATATTGGCCAACATAGGCCATCGTGTTTCGTCGTAATTTCGTTGTGTCGCGTTCAAGGCCGGCCGCGACCGAGCCGCGCCGGTTTGTTTTCGTGCTATCTCTCTCTCACTCGGCCTCGCGTACGTTCGTTATTGTTTCGCTCTGTGGCCTCGAATTCCTTCGTTATTTTGTTCTCGCATTTATTCTTTTTCGATTTTCGTCCCCTTTATTTTCGTATTATTATTTCACATATGCTTTTCCATGTAAAATTGCCTTGTTACCTGCCTTCGGGCTTTCGCTACCGTTTGTTTCGTTCAAAGTGTTTCGAGTATTGTCGCGTCTATTAATTTCGTCCGAATTACTGAATTCTTCAGAATTCTTTGACTTCTTGTGTTTGATTCGACTATTACCTGCCTCCGGGCTCAAACTACCTAAACTTCGTTTTGCTTATCTGAGTTAGTGACGAAGTCGCTAACTCCAATAATATTACGTTATTTTGTCGTTTCTCGTCGTTTTGGTCAATATTACCTGCCTGCGGGCCCCGACTACCTAATTATCGATTGAATTACCTGAGTTAGTGGCATTGTCACGAACTCCATTAATATTCCGTTTAGATAGTGTGCTTTTCGAGATTTCCGCGATAATTACCTGCCTTCGGGCCCTGACTACCTGAATTTCGATCGGATTACCTGAGTTAGTGACTCGTTTACTAACTCCACTAATATTCCAGCTATTGGTGGTATTTTGCGCTAATTACGCGATTATTACCTGCCTTCGGGCCCAGACTACCTGAATTCCGATCGAACTACCTGAGTTAGCGACTAGCTCGCTAACTTCTACAGTATTCCGGTTTCTTAGTTATCTTTCGTAGTTTCCTCGATAATTACCTGGCCTCCGGCCATATTACCTGAGTTGGCCCCGATAAGGCTAACTCCGTCGTGAATTAGTTACCTCAAGGCCATTTCTTCGTCATATGGTCCGCCATTACCTGCTTTCGAGCTAACGTGCCGTTTCCTTTTGAATTTCGTTGATGTTTACTTTGCTTTCGTGTTTTACTTGAATAAATCATTATTAACTCAAAATTTCACGCTTTTGTTTCTTGTTCATTTATTTCACGAATCTTTGCTCTCGCCCCGGACCAGCCCCTCTACCCTTAGTATCTCAGTTGAGCTGAGTAGTCGGACCACCCTGAATCCCCGTGACCCCTCGGGCTAGCTCTTCCACCATATCCGTGACAGGGTGGACGAACTTAAAGTCGGCTAGACCGGCGGTACTTTGTACCTGGCGCCCAGTCCACCCTGGCCGGATCGAGTTGGTTCGAGGGGAACTTCCGGTGGAGTTCAGAAGGGACAGATATGCCCGAGTCGGGAAAATCTTGTTACAGCTATGCCAGTCAAACTTTAAATAAAGTGGAAACAAATTATTCCACAACGGAAAAAAAAATATTGGCAGTCACACAATTCCGCCCTTATGTTTATGGAACAAGATTCGTCAATTTTACCGACCACAAACCATTGACCTGGCTTTAATGGCAAAGACTCAGGTTCAAGGTTTCGCAAGGCCGCGAAACAGAATTCATCAAGCGCTACAGGCCCCGCCCGTGCACAAAGTCAACAAACCGGCTCTAAACGGAATGACCGACCTAAGAAACAGCCGAGAGTGGCTGAAGATAAAAACAAAATCGGAGACGGAAGCACTAAACAGAGAAATAACGAAAAAAAAACAAGGAAAATAAATAAAAAACAAAGACACAGCGCAAACAACATTGGTGACATCCGACACCGACGAAGAAAAAGTTGATAGCGAGAGCGAATATGACTCCGTCTCGGACCGAGCGCACCCTCACAAGAAAGAGAAAGAGAAAATACTAAAAGAGTATTATGACACACCTCTCGGGGGACACCCAGGAACAAAAAAAAATGATATAACGTATCCGAGAGAGATGCGCCTGGCCTGGCATGAAAAAAGGAATGGAAGAATACATAACGGCATGGGATAAATGCCAGCGAAATGAGGTGACGAGAATTAAGAATGCACCCACGATGATTACCGACACGCCGGAAGAAGCGTTCGAAAAATGCGCAGTAGACATAGTAAGGCCTCTGCTAGAAACAGAAAGAAGAAATAAATGCATTCTCACCTTTCAAGACGTTTTAACGAAGTACAGCGTCGTAGTACTTCTAATAAATCAAGAAGCGAAGAAAGTCACGGAGGGGTTGACAACAGGGATGCTTTGTAAATATGGAATACCCCAAGCGATCCTTTTGGATCCAGGAACAAATTTCCTAAGCATTTTATTTACAGAAATGTGTAAATTATTACTCATATAAAAGATTCAAACCGCAGCATACCACCCGCAATCCAACGGAGCCCTTGAAAGGTCCCATCGTACCTTACCCGAATGTCTAAAAGAATGTATCCAGGAAGATCAGAAGGATTGGGATGAATGGTTGCCATACGCTATGTTCACCTATAATACCACCCCTTGTACCTCAACGGGATTCTCCCCATACCAACTCGTGTACGGGAGGACAGCTGACATCCTGACAGCGCTCGAACAAGTCCCACGAGAATCCTACTTATGCGACGATCACGTCGCAGAGCTAAGAGAGCGATTACGAGGGACTTGGCAAGTCGTTAGGGAACATCTAATAAAGAGGAAGGAAAAGGTGAAAGAAAAAAACGACAAAGCCGCCGGTAGCACAGAGTACCGTGTTGGCGATAAAGTTTTGCTGCACGATCCCACTGTGCACCGAGGCCGTTTAGCCAAGCTGACACCCAAGTTGACTGGGCCTTACACAGTGAAAAGTCGGGACTAGGCAGTAAACTACAGTATCGGCCGTGGGCAGCGGACGAAAGTGTGAAATTTTTTTTTTTTTAATCTTTTCTCATTCCCATTTTTTCTGGATTCTGTCCTTCCGACCGATTTTTATTTTTGTACATTTTGGTGACTTTTTTCAACTTTGGCCAACTAACTCTTGCTTCTTTTTTAATACCCCATCCTCAAGCGACGATAAAAGACTTGCCCTGCTATTGATATAAAATTCAGTCCTCTGTATAACTCCATTTATACATTATCTTGCCAATTTTTGCCAAAATACTTGACAATTTTTTAAAATTTTGTACTGTTTTGGGTAGTTTTTTTTCTGTGCCAACAATTGAAAACAGGCGTTGCACCCGATTTGCAACCAAATCTATAAAAATCATACATCGATCGTCAGCGAGCAGGTTATCGACCTGTCATGCACCAATCGTGCCAAAAGCGCAGTTTTCATCAAAACCGAACGAGGCCACATCAAATGCTGACAATCATATTTTGCAATCGACCGTCCCGATCCAACTGAACACTGGGCATTAACCCGAAGACATCGGACGATCGATTGCACAAGAATTGCCACCTCCAATAATTATTCCGGAGAGCGAATGGACGAATGAGTGACTGGGGGTCCCTATAAACGGGACCTTCCAAAAAGCGAATGCTCGGGTTTCCCTTTAAACGTGATCAGCCGAAAAGTGAATGTGGAGGGTCCCTATAAACGGGCTACCATTGAGTGAATGAACCGGAAATGGCACCGACACGGACACTCATAAACACGCACACTAAACCACCGGGCGATGGCGTTGGAATCCCCACGTCACTCCTCGGGGCAGGTAGCGCCGTCGCGGGACGCTAGAGGGTACCCCGAGAAAACCAGGCTCGATGCTCCTGGGCCGCCGGTTAGTACAGGGACCCGGGTCCCCTTATCCGGTTGGACCTGGCTGCCCTATCAGCCGGCGAAAAATCCCCCTGTTGTCGTAGTGCCGGGTGTCGTCCGGATAGGGCCAAGCGGCAACAGAGGGGGGCCTAGGTGAGGCCACTGGCTCTTGCGGCGGGGTGGCCTGTGCTGGGAGAAAGGGTGGCTGAGGGCTCTCACACCCCACCCCCAAACTACACATACATACTGTGACGTTGTTATTTATGAACAACGTCCTAACGCGGCGGCGACTTTGCCTCGTGTAATAAACGGTCGCCTAAAATGTTCTTTTCTTTCGTTCAAGTTTCATATCCGACGTCTCGCGACTCGGAACTATTTCTTTTGTCCATTTATTGTGAGAATTAACGTCGTGACCGTACGCGAAAAATCTCCCGTAAATTGTAATTATTTCGTTAAAATTGATTCGCGGGAAAGATCGCGAACAGAGTGAATAAGTGCGCGATTACGTGAGTGTGAGTGAGAGCATGAATCGGCTGGTGTAACCGTGAATTCGAATAGCTCGACCGAGTAACCGATTAGCGGGGGCTCGGATATTTTATATTAATTACCATCGATTTACATCATTAACATCTTCGATAATTCTTGACTACGAGTAGTTCCGTGGCAAGAAATAAAGAGCTCGTATATTAGATTGTAAAGAGTGTAGGATCCCGGCCGATATTAAATGTGTGTGTGAGTTCGTGGTTTTTCCCGTCCAAAAATTGTAGAGTATCGCGTTCGTTAAAATCCCGTAAACTTTTGAATTTGTAATTGAGAATTAATCCCGAGCGTAATTTAATCCCGTGTTAAAATTATAATTAATTGAATAAAATATTAAAGCTATTAATTGTTAAACAGTAACCTCGTGTCGAAGAATTTTTTCTGAGATAATTCAAGATTATATTTGGAATAACCCTGCCCATCCGCTGCAGGAAAGCCAGTCAACCATCTTTTCGTCTTTTGATCGTGTTGCTCTCGCGACTGGCGCCCAACATTTTTCGTAACAACTGGATTATATTAACGATCAAAAGGGGGAAAGTTTTGTGAAAAACGTACAAACGCATCGAAAACCGCGAGGCCCCTAACCCCAACACAAAATGACGACCCGACCATGACAGCGACGAAGAAGACGGACGGAAAAAGCAAGACGAAGACGCAACAACTACGCGTACGTGCCAGGACGGCTAGCGCTTCAAGTGCGGGCAGCGCAGCCAGCTATGCCTCCGCTGTTGACACCGAAGCGCTGCCGATGACAATGGTGACGAAAAAACAGGACGGACTGGACGTTACGGAGCTACTGACGCTCATCAGAAGCACAGCGACGAAAATGGCCGA
>JACEOJ010005382.1:41447-62231 GCA_013761285.1 Campoletis sonorensis | reverse complement strand
TCACTCTGTTTCTTTGGATTTACTTAAATCTCTTGATTTAATTCAATTAAAATTAATAAAAAATTATATTCATTCAGTAGCGCCGTGATTTTATTTAGCGGATTGACCCAGAATCTCACCGGACCTTTTTTAAGGGATTGACCAAGAGTATTTTTTTCATTTTTTATTTTTGGTTGTTCCTGACGTACACCCTTGCGGGTTTTTACGTATTTCCATGCCTCTTTCACCGTGCCTTCCTTACTACCTGTCCTTCTTTTTCCGAGGCTCCCTCTTACTCCGCCTTTACCAGGGCACCACACTTCCCTTTTTTTCTGAGGCTTTCTCCGTTTGCGGCTGCAGCCGTCTTACCCCCTTACTGTATCGCATTTGCCGAGGGCGAAGGGAAACTGCAGAAAACCTTCGCCGATACAGTCAGTCACAGTTTCTACCTGATCATCCTCGGGTAGCAATGTGAGCACGCTCCAACACGGCTACCAGAGGTGTCTCAGGCAGGAACCTCCTCGGCTGTGATGCAATGAGCCAGCCAGTACACGGCTAGGGGGCCACCATCCGCACGATGAGAACCGTCCACGGGAGGCACCCGGAGCCGTGCCCCGACCGCTCAGGCATCACAGAGAGTTTTAGACTGGGGATTGCGGTATAGGAACACTTGAAAAAATTTTCATTTTTCAGTGGTGTTCGGTCTGGGAATCGAACCCGGGCCCCTCGAGTTGCGAGTTCGAGCCCTCATCCACTAGACCATCCGGTCTCCCATTGACCAAGAGTATGGACGGGATTTTTTAAGGGGTCGATCGGGGGTCATAACGTAACGTAACGTGGGGTCATAAATGACCCCAATATTGAACAATTCATATTTCTGGTAAAATTTTGCGAAAAGAGTTAAACTTGTTCAACTTGGGCGCATTCTTTCCGTTTTTTAATGCAGAATCACGTGAGCCCGGGACAGATTCGCTTGAAGTCAAAAAATTAGTCAAAAATGCGGTAAAATGATAAAAAACGGGGGAAAGAAGGGAGAAAGAGCGCGAGATATAACTCTAAAACGGTAACCTTATTTTTTTTCACCTATTCCAGCAACCTGGGGTCGAACTGACCCCAATTCTGAACAATTCATATTTCCGGGAAAATTTAACAAAAAGACTTTGACTTGGGCTCATTCTTTTTGTTTTTTAATGCAGAATCATGTCAGCCTGGAGCAATTTCGCTCGGAATAAAAAAAGTAGTCGAAAATGCAATGAATCGATAAAAAAAAAAAACAGAAGAACGAAGGGTGAAGGGAGAAATCTCGCCCGGAATTTTTTGAGGGATTGACGAAAAGTCTGGACGGGACTTTTTAACCCATTAACGTCCAAACGTCTTGATTTTTTAACAGACTTTCAACGCGATTATTTTTTATGTTATCGGCGTTGAAAAAAATTTCCTCTCACATATATCGACGTAGAATTTAATGCTCTTCCAGAATACCGGCTCAAAATTTCGATTAGACATGAAGGAAAAAAAATATGGCCGATTCAAACATAAAAAACGTCAAAATTTTTGAAAAAAACTTTATTTTGTATTTTTTGTCGCAATGTTCCCGCAAAGAACTCATACTGTAACCATGATCTAGAGTGATCTAGATACTTAAAGTTCAACAGGGAATTTTTAGGTAATTATTGAATCACCCCTTTTTACAATATGGCGGCATGAACGTAAATATTCTACAAAAACATAAGCCAATTTTTTTCTCGGAAACTATTCAAACGCGTTCAAAGTCTGTTAAAAAATCAAGACGTTTGGACGTTAATGGGTTAAGGGATTAATCAATGATTTTGTCAGGACTTTTTTAAGGGATTTGCCAAGAGTCTGAACGGCACTTTTTAAGGGGTTAACCGGCGGTCTCGACGGAAGACGGAAGTTTTTCGAATCTAGAACGGTAATCTAATTTTGTCTGTCTTATTCCTGTAAGGCGGGGTCATAAAAGACCCCAATTTTGGGAAATTCATATCTCTGGTAAAATTTAACGTAAAAGGTTCAACTTGGGCTCATTCTTTTCGTTTTTGGATGCAGTATCATGTGAGCCCAGAGCAATTTTGCTCGAAGTAAAAAAATTAGTTATAAATGTGATATGACAATTAAAAACGGGCGAACGAAGGAAGAAGGGAGAAGTCTGGCCAGGCCTTTTTAAAGGGATTAAGGAGAGTCTGGACGGGATTCTTTAAGGGTTGTCCGGGGATCTCGATGGAAGTTTTTTAAGGGATCGGTTCGAATTTCTATAGAGATATCTTTAGGATTTTTAAGGGATTGAACAAGGATCTCGATGGGAGTTTTTAAGGGAGTAATCAAGAATCTCGTCGGGACTTTTATAAGGAATTGCCCAAGAGTGTGGACGGGATTTTTTAAGGGCTAGACTAAGCGTCTTGACGCGGTTATTACAACAGATTGGCTGAGAGTCCGGGCGGGATTTTTTAAGGGGTAGAGTAAGAGTTTCACCGCCGTTTTTTTAACAGATTGGCCAAGAATCTGGACGGGATTTTTTAAGGGGTTGATCATGACTCTCGCCGAGATATTTTGAAGTGATTGACGGAAGGGGTATCGACAACAGTTTTCTAAGAGATAAAGTAAGAGCGTCACGCAGATGTTTTTCATGGGATTCCTAAAAAATGTCACCACGGCTTTTCAAGAGATTCATCCAAATTTTTCGTCAAAACTCGTTTCAACGGATCGACCAAAAATCGTGCCGAGACTTTTTTAAAGGATTGGCCAAGAGTCTGGACGGGATTTTTTAAGGGGTCGACTATGAGTCTCGACTAGGTTTTTTAACAGATTGGCCAAGAGTCTGGACGGGATTTTTAAGGGGTCGACTATGAGTCTCGACTAGGTTTTTCTAACAGATTGGCCAAGAATCTGGACGGGATTTTTAAGGGGTCGCGACGGAATTTTTTTATGACTAAGGGCGTCCTTTAGGTTTCTTCAAGGGATTGATCACGAATCTCTTCGAGGTTTCCTTAAGAGATTGCACAAGAGTCTGGACGAGAGTTTTTCAAGGGATTGATCAGGACTCTTGTCGAGATATTTGAAGACATTCACCACGGCTGTCGACGCAAGTTTTTGAAGAGATTTATCGTCTCTCCAGAACAAATAATCCCTCCAGTATTTAAAAAATAAAATTGATAAATATTCTGCATTCCAAAAAGAAGTGAAATCCGTGGAAAAATACTTTATAAAAGTAAAAAAAAGACGCCAAGTATTAAAAAATCGCAACCTCAGTTGGAAAGTTTTTCTTTAGTGCGAACCATTTTTTGGCCTCCATAACAAAAATCTTCTCAAAAATTGTCAAACTCCATTGAGACAAAAAATAAATAAAATCATTGCAAAATAGCCAAGAATTCATAAATGAGTGGCCAAATTTCACGGAGAAGGATTCCAGCATGAATTTTCCGAATGTCAATATTTCAAAGGCTCTGCAAAAACAATGCAAAAACTTGGCGTGCATGGTTAAGTAAAAAAGTTCGGCGAAGGGCTGCCTCATTGTTCTTATCAGAAGTCTCCATGTGTTTTCTATATTGGAGACTTCCATCCTATACTTTTTAGGCACCTATCTGTGGCTCGTCCTAAAAGTTCGATGTTTACTCTGTTCTCTTTCCGCGACGATATTTCCATATTGGCCGAAAATTTCTTCTGTTTGCGTAATTAATAATCATTTTTCGAATTCTGGAGAACCAGGCAAAGCGGAACCGTCAGGCAAAGCGGGTCGTCCCACCAAAAAACCTGAATTTTTATTTCATAAAGTCTGAAAATCAATCATAGTCTTGACAAGATTTGAATTGAAAAGATTTCGATTTTTGAGATAAAAACAAAAAAACAAAATGAAAATTCTATATTAGGCAGTTGTTTCGTTTTGTCGGCCTCTCTTTTACATGGATTCTTTATCTTCCCGGGCTTTTTTACTTAACCATGCACGCCAAGTTTTTGCATTGTTTTTGCAGAGCCTTTGAAATATTAACATTCGGGAAATTCATGCTGGAATCCTTCTCCGTGAGATTTGGCCACTCATTTATGAATTCTTGGCTATGTTGCAATGATTTCATTTTTTTTTGTCTGAATGGAGTTTGACAATTTTTGATAAGACTTTTGTTATGAAGTATTATAAACCCGTATATAACGAAACCTATATACAGAAAAAACGGCATTTTTCACGCCAGCACGGTAAAAATACATCCAAGACTTTTATATCTGTAAAACTTTCCACCGGCTTATTTTATCCTTTCGAAAGCTCATGTTGCTCCATCGACGACAATCTAAAATATCTGGGACCGCTTAAAAATGTCTATCGTCTTCTGCTATAACGCACTTTTTTCCCATGGAACGACCTATTTAATGGATTTCTTTTGCGTTTCATGGCTTTCCTGAATGTTTCTCTCTTCAACATTTAATCCTTTTTATATGCCATCATAACGTCATTTTGCCATCATTTTAATATCCTAACGTCCCTGATGTCGACGTTTCGTTTCTTGAAGGTCTTGATAAAAATTCTCTCCCTGTTTTTCACTGTAGGCGCCAAGGTTTTCAGAGAATGCATCCAGGTGGGAATGTAGGAAGTGCAATTTAAGATTTATCCTACAACCTTGTTTACCGTAGTTGATGACCATTTCCCTCACGATTTCTTCGTCGTTTGAGCTTTTGTTATTGCCTAAGAAGTTCTGAACAACTTCTTTAAAACTGCATAATACGGCTCTCCGAGTTGTCCATTGTCGCGAGAAATACTTCATCTCCCAACAACTTTCTGATTTGTGG
Source organism: Campoletis sonorensis (assembly GCA_013761285.1). Classification (NCBI taxonomy): domain Eukaryota; kingdom Metazoa; phylum Arthropoda; class Insecta; order Hymenoptera; family Ichneumonidae; genus Campoletis; species Campoletis sonorensis. The sequence goes on along the minus strand of JACEOJ010005382.1, from coordinate 57,458 downwards.
CCCATCGAATAATCCCCTTTTTCAACTTAGCCTCCGAAACAATCTCCTTCTTCATTCAAAGATTTCACGAACTGCTTTATCAACCCAAGCTCAATATGCAAAGGGGGTCGCAAGATTCTATCGGGTTCTACTAAAGCCATTTTGATGATGTTGAGTGCTCCAGGATTCAGATCAGCTCTATTGGGAAACACTTTGTCCGAGGAATGGCTTATCTGATTACTGTTATCCCATAGACATAAGAAGTAGAGGTTTTTCGTAAAACCGGACTGCTGATCCAATATCATGGACAGAATTTTTCAATCTCCACAGGTCCGCCACTTATGTTCGACGTAATTGATCTTAATTAGAACATTCTGAATGTTTTCGTAACTTTGTTTTAGCGGTTGTTTGATGAATCTTAAATTTTCACTTCCTACATTTCCAACTGGATGCATTCCCTGAAAACCTTGGCGCTTTCAGTGAAGAACAGGGAGAGTATTTCTATCAAGATCTCAAAGAAATGGAACGTCAATTCCAGGCATGTTGGGTTATCAACAAAATGGTTGGGATATCAGGGACGTCAGGTATGATGTCAGATTTTTGTAGGATGTTGAAGAGGGAAACATTCAAGAAAAGCATAAAACGCAAAAAAAATCCATTAAATGGGTCGTTTGAAGAAAAAAAGATGCGTTATAGCAGAAGAAAATAGACATTTTTAAACGGTCCCAGATATTTTAGAGTGTTGTCGGTAGAGTAACATCAGCTTTCGAAAGTATGAACTAAGCCGGTGGAAAAATGTACAGATATATAAGTCTTAGAAGTGTTTTCACCGTGCTGGCGTTAAAAAATGCCGTTTCCTTACGGTATTGTTACTTACTTTTTGTTTCTTACAGTGTTGATGCTCATGACACGGTGTGAAGATGTGAATATCTAAGTATGTTGTAACGAACGGACCCTCTCAAAGCGATCTAGTTGGCACTTAACGAGAATAATGGCCTATTTACATCATTTTTTGCGGTTATCAAAAAAATGGTACATAGGATCTTGATTTTAACTTTTCGAATTTCGATTTAGAAACTCAAAATACTCAGGAAAAGTGTAGAAGTATCCGCCGCACAACCGAATTCTTTTCTTGTGTGCCTGTGTTATCATTACCATTACCCATTAAATGCAATGAGTAATTCATTACTTTCACATTTAAAATATTGCAACTCCGGTCTTGTTACAGTTATAGCAGTTGAATTATTTTATCAAATAGTCCCATTACGTTACAGCGTGCATCGAGCGTTGAGCTCTTACTCCCATTCAGTGGCAATTGCGAGCCTACAATATTTCATCGTTGGCATCGGGGTATGGATCGGTCACAAAATTCGTTACGAGTGCGATTGATGCAGGATAGTGAAGGACTGAGCAAGGGTAAGACAGATTCACGCATGACGCCCTTTTGATTGGTCTTTCGGTCTTCTTCGTGCTCACACGTCTGTTAACTTGCATCACTCAAGCCGTCATGAAGAGAGTATTTGCGACCGATTCTTGACTATAAAGCGAAGCATCAGTCGCGAGAATCTATTTCTCTCACCATTATATGATCACTAACTTTTACTCTGTTATCCGTAACGACTGAGAGTTCTGGATTTCTAATAACTTGCTATTATATAACGAAACAATGGTTACTTGCAAAAATGATTAATATTAACGTGCGGGTGTTATGATTCCATCAAGTTTAATATTCGTTCTAAAGTAATACTTCAAAGATTCATATTTTTCATTTTACAGAATGTATGTCATCTCAATTGAAGGATTTCACGGCCTCAGATACCTCAGCCAACCTAAAAGAACCGACTCTAGAAACAACGGAAATCAAAATTCATCAACACATTTCCTCTTGTTCATTCGAAAACGACTCAGCAGAATATCCAAGTCTTACGAGTAGTCCAACCTGCGCAATGATGCCAGTAATGCCAAACGGGGGAACTATCAGCTATTATCATCCTCACAACTCTCGAGATATTGTAGTTTCCTTGGACAATTCATCGCGAAAAACCATGTCGATTGAAGACATTGACAAAGACAGAAATGAAACGGATCGTCAACGTTCAGCAGCATCAACACGAGGGACAACTACGAAAACACTGAGAACGGCAACAACAATAACATCAGCACCAGCTACAGACACAACTGTGAAAAGGACGATGATAACAACAACAACAACAGCAACAACAACAATAACAACAACAACAACAACAACAACAACAACATCAGAAACCATAACTAAAGGAACAATGAGCAGACGACTTCGAACCCGAATTAGCGGAACAGTTTCAGGAGGTTTTCCATCATCTAAACAGATCTTCTCATGCTCGATGCACCACAAAGATCCCGTGGAACTGCAGATATCGAGTAATGATGGTCATACAATAAGCGTTAGTGATAAATCGGTTTCAAATCCGTTTCCCATAGTATTAATGGATTCGTCCAACAAGTTATGTTATACCAGGCTGAATGACACCACAAATCACAATCGTCCATCGAATGACGACGATGTACTTCTCCCCGTTCAGGCGATGTGCCAATCTTCGAAGTGTAGTGCAGTCCAAGAAACATCAATGTTTCGTGACAGATCAGCAGCAGAGACAGAGGCTGCTCACGATCTCTTAGAACTTTCTCGCTCATTACCTCCTCTACCACCGCCCAGTATTGCAATTGGTCCCCAAAATGTGATCGAGACACCACCAACTGACAATGTTCAAGAAATCAGTATTTATCAACCTGCTCAGACACCGCCAATCTATCAAATAAATGCAAAAGATTTCAGTAGTGGTACACCGGCGGTTTATCAACAGCAAACGTCAGGAATAATGCATGATTCAGCAGCTTCGACGACCATTGTGCATCAAACTTCGACGGGAGTGTTTATTCCATTATCACCGGTGCAAGAAATTCTATTCACATACGCTAATACTTCAAACGGAATGTCGTCGATGCTAACAACTCTACCGACACCGATAGAAGCTCCACCACTGACACCACCAGCTTCTGAGTGCAGTAGTGACATTGAAAATAGTAATCCGAATTCTCAACAACCGAACCAACGAGACAAAGAGGTTCAAACTAATACGGATCATCCTGAAGTGAAAGCAGGTTCATATACATATGATACCCTTTTGGTTGCCGACGGAAGATCCAAAAACAAGAAACAGCCTGTAGTTATCCAAACTATGGCACAGAGTGAAAGTGTAGAAGCAACTAAAATCTCTGAATCGTCGGATGCACCGAAAGCGGGGAGATACGTTTGCTGTGAATGCGGTGAGTAATTTCAGAAAGATGAACCTGTGAAAAAAATCTAGTCAAGCAAATATGTTAACCTTCGGGTAAATATTATTACATAACAAAATCATACCGGAAAAGTAAACCTAAAATACTGTATTATCTACAAAATTATTTATCATTCTACATAAGTATAAGACGAAAATATTTTATGAAAATTGAAAAAGAAAATTTCATCGATTCAAAAGATATTCAGGAGATAGACCAATAAAATCGGCATCACATGAATCTACCGATTCCGTGAAAATTGGAGTTCTAAGTTGTCAAAAAGGCATGAATTGAATACAAACTATAAAAGCATTAATCCCGAAATACACGACATTCCATTTCAAGAGTAGTGGTAGCACCTCGCCGCCAAGTATTGAAAAAGCAAGCGTTGCGCGAGAACTTCCGCCCTCTTATATACAGTAAAATAGGCGTTTTATGACGTCACAGAAACTTTAAATCACCCTCACAGGGAAACGGGTTTAGGTACAAATCGCATATAAGATTTGAGTTTTCTACGTTTTTACATCTTCCGAATAGTCGTTGGTTGAAGAGAATACGTTCAGCCAATCCAGAGAAATCTAACATTGCAGATTTTGGTCACGTGTTTTGGGAACTTTTCTGATTTGGGTTGGCTCTTGGAGACGGACGGGCGTAAGTTGCGCTTTTCGACGTTTCGACATACGTCCTTTGCCAGACTGGTGAAAAATTTTGGCGTGTGACGTCACCTGCTCCACTAAACGCGGCTACCCCTACCCCCCGCTCGCCACTGAGCGGAAGAGATAGGCTATCAGACCTCTCCTTTCCTCTACCGTCGTCGCGCCAATAGCGCTGTCTCTCTCTCTCTCTCTCTCTCTCTCTCTCTCTCTCTCTCTCTCTCCCTCTCCGTCTCTATTTCTCTCTCTCTCTCTCTCTCTCTCTCTCTCTCTCTCTCTGCCTCGTTGGCGTCTCGTGCTACCTCTCTCCCTCTACCGCTTTCACACTATCTATTTCGATTATTTTTAGATTTGTTCAACGATCAAAAGAATGAAATTTATCCAGTGTCGTCAGGATTTCATTTAACGGATTGACCAATAAACTTGTCGGGCCTTTTTTAAAGGACTGACCGAGAGTTTAGGCGGGATGTTTAAAGGAGTTGATCGAGGGTTCCGGTGGATTTTTTCAACCCTGGAACGGTAACCTTATTCTACTTTACCTATTCCGGTAACCTGGAGTCATACATGTAAAAAAAGAACGCCAAGTACAACGTCATGCGTCAGTTGTAATGTGCCTACTTTATCCTCTCATTTTGCCAGTAAATCCTTTTCATTCTTCGAATAATCCTTGCCCCTTTCCTCTTTTCCGGGTTCTGAAATATTTCCTCTCAATACTTTGCCCTCTCATTTTGCCAGTAAATCCCTCTCATTCTTCGAATAATCCTTGAATATTTTCTCTTTTGCGGGTTCTGGAATATTTCCTTCCCCATCCTTTTCTCTTTTTTGAGTTTTGTACTTGGCGTTAAGATGCTACCGTGTCAAAGTCCCTGCCTAGACTCTGCCGTTACTCACCCAATCGACCCTAAAATCTCCCTCGAAAACACAGCTGACCAAACGTCGATTGCTTATCCTTTCTTACTGACCGTAGTCATCTTACGCAAACTACGCATACTCAGATCTGCCCTGCAATATTCTTCTAACACAGCTGAGTAAACTCCGACTGCTTCATCATTGCCCTGCAATTTCTCAAACTATCCTTCTGTCCACAGCTTGCATCCTGTCTTTCATCCTGGACCTACAATGACTCGCCTATCTACCCTATTCCTTCATCCCTAACTCTCTAATCACACGACGCCATCCCCACCAAGGATAATTATCTTAAGTCTAGAAATAAACACAAGGAGCAAAGACTCTTCAGTATTGTAAGAACCCGCGACGTCGTAAGACCCTCCTCCAACATAACTTCGAATAAAAGTTGCTTTTTCTTTAACTTAAAGCTCTTTCCCATTCGAACTTCAAATATCCTTAGTGGTGGTTGTCCAATAGGCACTGGCGATCCTGGAGCGACCAAATCCGAAATAGTCGCATGACAACCGCGTCTCTAGACCCCTGGTAAAATTTGTCGGAAAGGGTTCAACTTGGGCGAGTTCTTTTCGTTTTCGAATGCAGGATCACGTGAGCCTAGGGCACTCTTGCACGGAGTACAAATTGCGAAGAAACGATAAAAAAACAGGACAGAAAAAGAAAAAAGGGCGCGAGATTCAAAGGCGACCGGGGTCGTTTTTGATCCCGGGTTACTGTTCTAGGGTTAAGGGATTGACTCAGACTCCTATCGAGATGTCCTTAAGGGATTGACCCAGAGTCTTGACGGGAGTTTTTTAAGGGATTGACCACGGATCTCAATGGGAGTTTTAAGGAATCAACCAAGAATCACGCCGGGACTTTTTTAGGCGCCCATGAGTCTGGACGAGATTTTTGAAGAGGTTGACCAGGGGTCTCGACAGAAGTTTTTTAAGGGACTGACTCAGAGTCTTATCAAGATATCTTTAAGGGGGGGGGGGGGGGTAAGGTTTATTCGGTAAAAAAAAGCATGTTTTTAAGATTTTTTTTGGCAATATATATGGTGTTAGTTTATTCAGTCAATCCATACATAATAATATAACATTTGAACAATATTTTCCTGAATTTTCATTGCAAAATATCAAAAATTGAGCGACTGACAGCGAATCTCCGGAGGCGCCTCGAGAAAAAGTTGTTTTGCGGTGCCCATGATAACTCACAACCAAATCATTTGAAACGAAAAAATCAAAATGCATTTGTTAAAGGAGATGTTTGTCGAGGTATTCACGCGAGGATTTTTTTTTTGATTTTTCGTAGCACTTGGAAGCCAAAAACCAGATTTTCGCTAAAAAAATCGGCTAACTTGCTGTTGTAAAACTGATAATTATTGAATAAAACAAAAAAGCTCTCGACAATACCTAGTGAATTATGTGAAAAAACATTGTGCAAAATTTCAAATCGATTGGTCCAGTAGATTTTCAATTATGGTGGGCACGGGCTTCAAAAATTACAAGTCTCAGAAAAACGCTTTAAAGTTTTCTTGAGATATTATGCATTCAATTAAAGAAAAAAATTAAAAAATTAAAAATTTAAGAAAAGAAACTTTATACCTTACCCCCCTCCCCTTAAGAGATTAACCAAAAGTGTTTTCAAGGGGCTGACCATAGATTTCAATGGAAGTTTTTTAGGGATTGCGTAGGAGTCTCACTGAAACTTCTTTAACCCTGTCGGACCGTATGTTGTTTCTACGCAACATGCACTTTGAGGCCCCTCAAAATTATGTCAGTCGAAAAGGTCGGGGTTCTAACTGTGTAGTTCCTTCAAGCAAGGTCAGAAGACGCTGTAGAAACTCCTAAACCCCGAGGTAAACGGCTTTTACCGACCAAAATATCAATATTACGAGAGCGTTCGAGACGAGTTGGCGTGTTTGTATTTTGTGCTCCATTTATCTCAAAAAAAAAAGTAAGCATACGTTTGTTTTTTATATACCAAACATCGTATCCTTTCAAATGGAAGTTGGTATGATGTAATAACGCTATTTGTTTCTAGATTTAAGAAAAAACTGATAGTTTGCCATGCATGTGAATATGCGTGATGCGTGGACGCAACATTAAAAAAATCGTATTTCCCGGTTAAAAAATTGAAATGTAACGACGGATTCATCAACTAGGATGTATTTTAAGATAATGCCCTGAAGGAAATAATTTTCATTCATCGGGAAATAGGTCCAGGTCTGAGAGGGTTAAGGAATTGCCCACGAGTCTCGTCGAGATTTCCTTGAGGGATGGACCAAGAGTCTGGACGAGAGTATTTCAAACGATTGATTGTGATGACCAAGTCGGGAGGGTGAATTAATAATAGTAATAATGATAGACTGAAGAATATGGTTGAACTGGAATATATATTAAGACGTATGGTTATAATGAGGGAGTGCATGACGTAATGAGTGGTTCGAAGGATGGGGATGAACTGAGGAGTCGTGGATGGGGATAAAAAAGTGTGAAGTGGACGGTGGAGTGGAAGGGGGGGGGGGATGCTGTAGAGGAGAAGCTGAGGCTGAGCTGGTGGCAATAAGATAAGGCTGCTGCGTTAGGAGTTTGACTGTGAGAACGGATGTGAAGTGTCGGATACGAATGTGGGAAAGGATTCAGAATATAGGGTAATATAAAGTTTGCTCCCGTGACACTCCCCCTCTAACGAAACGATGCTCCGCATCGTAAATTACGAATTGTTATTTTGTTGACTCTATATAGGCAAAAGTGTTTTACAAATAAATTTCTTTTAGGTGTGACTCGATATAAATTTTGTGTTGTTTGTGATCTGAATGGGTTGTGTAGATGGTATATCAGGGTTTTATTTTGATTGTTGTAGGGCTTGTGGATGGTCTTGTTATTTCCGCTCTCTGTTTTCATCTATTATTGGTCATTTGGCGGCATGGATGGCGTCTTATAGTTGGTTTTGTTTTCTGCAAATCTGGAACTGAATGAATTTATTAGTTGTTCGTGTTAGTAGGAAGTAGAACGTTATTTTGGATAGGCGTGGTTAAAGGTTGCCTTTATTAAATGTAAACGGTTTCCTTTGCGTTTTGGTCCTTTTCCTTTGCTAGTTTATTTTATGGTTTGTTTTCGCTTTATTTATTACTCCTTGCTGTTATTGACTGGTTTGAATTTTAGTTCTTCGGTGTTGCATCAGGTTTTCATTTCCCTCTTTTTGTAATCATAGGTTCCTGTTGGTCTTCTGAAATAGTCTAGCTTGATTAATTCCATTGGGGTTAGTAGGTGCGACTTGTTATTGGTGATGGGGGTGGATTTGGTTTAAGTGGTTCAGGTAAATTATTTAAGACAAGTGCTGTTGAGAGTAAAAATGTTAATATTCAAGTTTATTGTGTTCCTCGAGTCCACAAGGGTAGAGTAGTGATTTTGTTCTTTAGAAACGTTAATAATTATTATAGTATGTGTATGATTGATACGATGTGTTATATGCCTTTATAATATAATGGTTATTATATATTGATTATCGCGTATAGTGATTATGATTTTATGGTTATGATATATGGTAGTTATAATGGTTATTATAAAGTGAATATACAGTAGTAGCAATAGTGATGACGGTACATGTGGTTTTTTTTTTTACGAGAGTGTGCGTATGTGTGTGTGATAGTTTTTGTTTAGAGTTCACGGACGTTGTCTTTTTGCGAATTTGGCCATTTTTTATTGAAATATTTTGTTTATTTGTGCGTGGGCTATTGGTAGGTCGTGTACGCTCAGAGAGTCTATCCACTCTCCGATTGTCTCCATTTATGATGAAACTTCCTGAGTAAGTTCTTGTTTTGTCCGATGTTTCCGGGTTGTAAGTCTCGCGGTTTTGAGTGGAGGTTCGTCCTCACCTGTCGAATCGTGCCCTGGTCGTTTTCTGGTGTCCACTTTTCGCTCCGTTTTTGCATTTATAATGTTTCTTGCATCGCTTGTTCTATGTACCCTGCTCGGGCCTGGCGTACTTAAATCTGTTGCTGGAGGTGTTTGTGGTCTGAGGGCTACCAAAAATTGATTGATTTTTTCTTCTATTTCGCTTATCGGACTACTGTTGCTATCTTCGTCGCTTGTTGAATCTGATTCTACGACGTTGTCGTTCTCGTTGTTTGTGTCATGATTTGAATCGTCCTCTGGTGTATCAGTAGGTTCTTCGTTGGTAAAAGTCCAAGGGAAGATTCCTCTCTTTGACCAATATTCCACGCAATGATCCATGTGTGATCCATCCTTGCAAATACAGCATTGTCTGATCGCTATTACGTCCCTCAGTAGGTTCTTTATTTTTATTGTTTTGCATTGATTGACGTGCTTTACGAGTCATTTGTTGTGAATAAGCGTTGCGCATAGGGGACATGGAACCATCGTGAGCAATTGTGCCTCCATTTTCTTCCCTTTTTTTTTTTGATGCTCTGTTTTTGTTTGTCTGTCTGTGTTTTCTCTCTTTTTTTTTTTATCTGTTACGAGTAGTGCGTAAGATAACCATATTTTAATTGCGTTTGTTCTGTGTTTTTTTTTTTTTTCATGCAGTGTAGATGTTTTGAGGCTTAAGCGAAAGAAAGTATGAAATAAGGATTCCGTTAGTTCCCTTTGTTAGTAGGTGATAAGAATGTTTGGTTAGCGTAAATCTTATGGTATAATTTCTCTATAATACGTAATTGCTCTTGGTGTACTTCGTTCTCGCTCTATGGGATTTTCCGTTGAAAGCGCTATTTCGCGAGGTGGGTTAATTATTTGTACCTGGGGGTGATAAAATTGCATCGGTTGCAACTCTACGTCCGCGTTTTGTGTTTCTTTTTTATTCTTTTTTGTAATACAGGATATAAATTTGAGTAAGGGCGATATCTTTACAAACATTGAAAATCTCCAGCCAATTGTTGCAAGTACGAGAATTGAACCTAATGAGATTCCTTCGAATTTTAGAATTGATTCGATTGTTGACAGTCTACTGTGAATGCGTTGTGTTTTAGTTATTTCTTGTGCTTTTGCTATTACTGATTTTAATGCCACTTCGTTTCTTGTTAAATCATTACGAACGTTGTCCAAATTGGACAGATCAGACGGTATTTCGGTTTTTACTAATATTTCAGTAATGTTTAGAGTTTCCATTGTGTCTAGAGAGTTTTTGATCATTTCGGTTATGTTTAAGGCTAGTTTACGGGAGAAATTGACGTGGTGCACTATACTTATTTTGGTTAAAGGGACGAGCTTCGTGGTTTGAGTTTTCGCTTGGCATGATGGTTCTATTTCTAGTGTACCTGAGTCTATTATCATTTTTATGTCGGATTTATCATTATCACAATGGATATACAAGTTTTCGAATGTTGGTGCTGCGTACAGCCATGCGTTAGTGCTTTGAATTTTGATCCAATATGTTTGGCTGAGAGTCTTTAGACGAATGTCGCAAAGTTCGAAATTTTCAAATTGTGGGTTTGTGAGTAACTGGAGTTCACATTCTGCTTTGTCATTAACATGTTATACAGGGTTTGTTCCGTCGCAAATGTATCGTGTTGACATTAGTTTACAGTTAGTTGAATCTGCTAGAGTAAAATAATTTTCGAAGTCTGTTTAAATTGCAGTAAATCGTGTTGATGGTTTAATAAATGCAAAACGTGTTCCTTGTTGGCGGATTGGTGTTGACATATGTCTATACAATTTGTATGTGGTCGGGTCTAGTAATGGGATTTTCATTATGAATATCAATTTTTCCTTGTCTTGGAATACAGTAAGTTTCGAAATTGCTATTAATTGTGGTATGTGGTCCAGTTCGAATGGGGTTGGAAATTCCAGATTGGGAGTCAATTTGCTTATGTTTTCTGCGCTACGCAGCCATGTTTTTGATGATATTAGACAAGGGTGTATTTGTCCACTTTTTGCGAAAAGTATAGCGTCGGTTAGGGTATTTCTGTCAGTTTCTAATTCTGTAAGATCTTCTTCGATTAAGGCCATGAATTTCATTCCATTTTGATTGTACTTAATTGTGTATATTTCCTTTCACATGTTAACTAACGCTAGGTTAACTTGTAGTGTAAAGTTTCCTATTTCGCGTGTTATTGATTTTATTTGTTTCTGTGCTATATCAAATCCTGCTTTTATTATTTGAGTTTGGTTATATATACTATTTCTGATAGGTCGATCGAGTTGTTTGCGAGTTGTTCGATTTGGGATGCGATTCTTTTCGCGTCGTCGTTGTCCATTGTTCCGTTGTTACGTCCTAGCCTTACGCTAGGCCCCCCATAACTTTTTTTATTATTCCTATCACGAATAAAGTAATGACACCACCAGTTGGTAAAGTCATATACCTTCCGTCATCTTTTGTCGATAAATTAACCATACTTTTATAATAATTATTTAAGTGAACACGCCTAACGCACAATAACATATACTGAAAACCAGTAGTATATACATAATCCGACATATAAACAAGATAGAGAGTTTCTCCAAAACCCTCTTTCTGCTATCCTCTTCTAAATATCTCCAGTTTTCTCAGATGAGCAAATAAACACATTTCCCCGAAACGCTCGCCAACTCGAGCCCCAAACATCGGTCATTGGAAAATCCAAGAAAAACCCTCCACAGAGTGTACTCTTCCCACGAGCTAGTAATCACACTCACAGAACAAAAAATACAAATCTCCTTATCGTAATCCCCTTGCATACTCACAGCAAGGAATAAGATTTCTCATATGTCGTGTCACGTTCCGTGTTTCTGCTCAATCAAATAAACAATTTTTTTTTAACAATTTTTAAGAAAAGTTATTGGATCCAATAAATTGGATCAAATAACTTTCCCACCGATGCTATCCCTCATATTACTTTCGCGATCGTATCCGACGTATAATTCTACGCCGAGCTTCTAGTCGCGAGAGTCCATTCGATACCGCGAATTAAGCGAACCGCGTGAAAATGCTGACCGGACGTGAGAACGTCTCATGTCACATTTTCTCGCGGTTAACAGGAGATATGGGCAAGCAAAATTTACCCCCGTATTCTGACTGAACTCGCGAGCTCACCAAAATACGGGAGTGGAGTCTTCAGTCTTTTTCGAGTCTGAAAAGCGAGAGCTTCTCTAAGAAAACTCCTTGCCCAGTATCCGCTTAGTAACCTTAAAATCTTTTCTTGTCTCCCTGATTCACAAAAAGCGTCCAGTAGGACGAAAGGATCAAAAGGCACTTGAAAAGTGTGTTGCGTCGCGGTTTCAAATCTGTGCTCGCTAGAATTAATTACGGTTCACGTTTTGCCACGAACTCTATCGCAGCGTGTAGTTATAAGGACATTGTCATAAGAGTGTAGAAATTGTAAGTGTGTGATTGTATGTTCTGAGTGTAGGAGTGAGAGTGACTAGGTTAACAAAGTTATATTTGACGACGAGTCGCGGAAAATAACCAATAATTGTGAGTATTTTTGTATCGCCCTGTATCGCGAATACGAGAGGTCTTCCACAGCTGATCGAACGTCTTCACGTTACAGATCCACTATATATTGGCCCATACAAAATAAATACGAATATTATTAGAATAACAAAATTCCTGATTGAAGTCATTTTATAATTCCTGACCCACCAAATTCCTGGTAACGTCCTGTATAGGACGGACCGGATCTTGCCCGCATAAAAAATATTAAACTTAAAATATAGAAACTGCTTGTGCTTCACACAAGTAGAATAACTTGACGCGTTCGCACCGCTCCGAACGTAACAGTCGAAACTCGTCTTTCCTAAGAAACCAAATAATCAATTCATTTTCTTTTCAAAATCAACATCCTGTTCATATCTACAAACCACAAGATTACAAACTGAAGACTAGTATGTTTTTTCTCCAAAAAACATCCTAGCCATATATCATCTAATCTGCAAGCAAGCGACATAACCGCCACGCTAAACAACCCTCGACCGAGCACAGCTGAGAAAATACACAATCATTCCTTGAACGCTTTCCTTGAAGGACCTAATCCTACTTAAACAGACGATTAACTCTCGGTGGACACCCGGTGCGTATCTTTACGACCTATCCACCAACCACTAGAAATAGAGCACACCCTTACATTAACTTTTCTCTATGAACCAATAAAATGCTCTAATATAGTTTCCCATACTACACCCACCAATGACCAAGTCCGGGAAACATCTTATCTACTCCTTATCCAATCCCAGTCAAAAACTTTAAGCCCCTGCCACATCCTTCTACCCCCAAAACTCTCAACCAGAAAGTCAAAGGTAGAGAGTAAAAAGTAGAGAATCAGAAGAGTCAGTAGAGTCAGAGCAAAGGATTCAAAAACATCATCAGCAAGAGAGTTAGCAAGAGATCAGTGAAACAGTTAACAAGTTCAGTTCATCGTCAGTAAAAATCGATCAGAATCAAAATCTCTGAGAGTAAAATCCTCTATGGAATTACCTCAAACTCCAACCGTGACTTAATAAGTCTAATAAGTGCACGATCTAACCCGAACGAGTGAATTGTTCAACTCCGAATCTAAATCCGATTTGATGAAAAACCAATTAATAGCTAACTCCGAACGGCAAACAAAAATCTTAAAACGAAAACAATTGTTAAACATAGTGTTAACATCGAAATAACTAAATTGTGAAACATACAGTGTAATTATAAGTGAATAAATATCACGTTTATATTTGTATCAAACAGATTTGTTCAACGTCATTGCGAAGTGGTCAATATATTTTTTTTTATTCAATTATCCAAACAAAATCCTTAATCCAAAAAATATAATACTTTGTGTCCGGGAATTACGTGGAACCCAAGAAAGACTCACTAGCGACAGTCAATATTTCAAAAGTCGCGCTCTAAATCGGCGACCGCGTAACCCAACCTATATCTCCCTCTTGGGACGTAACACCGTAAACAAATTTGCATGCTTTTCCGATGAAGTTAAATAAACCTCGTTTTTTGAGTTGTTGTGTGAGGTCTGTTGAGGGTGGTAATAGTTCCCTAAGAGTCGATTCTGCGTTTTCGATGGTGTTTAGGCGGTTTTGAATAGTATTTAGCTGCGTCCTCATCAGGCATGATGGTCCTAGTGTGTTGCAATATGTGTACATACTTTGAAGGTTTTCCTGTATTTGTTGTTTCCTGAGCAATAGTCCATGTGTGTTGATGTATGTTACCAAGTTCCAGGTCGTGTGGTATGATTGAAGTTTTCCAAGTTGCTTGGAATAAAGTCCGGGATTTTCCGAAAATGGTGTTACTTTCACGGGGTCGTCGCGGCCTCGGGCAAAGGCGTGGCATCTGCAACATATGCCGATTTTATTTTGTCTCCGTGTACTATCTTTGTTTTTCCGTTCTCCATGAGCAATTTAACGTTATTGTTATCTCTAATTTCCAGGATTCCAAATGGTCCTGTGTAGTTACTGTTGTTACGTCCAGGTAACAATCCAAAAATAAAATTTGCCCTATTTTGGACCTTAGCAGAAGCTAATTAGTCCGGGATTCGGGCACGGGAGTTTCGTCTGATTTTATGTTTTATTGGTTCAATTCTCTCAGGATCGTAGAGATCATTTCATCATAGAGAATTTAACCGTTTATTTTCCCTTTAATTTTCCCACGTAGAAATTTCTACGAGGGTCATTAATGGGGATATATTTGGGGTGGAGGAATTTAATTGTGTACTCCACGGGCCTTAAAACGAATGGAGGTTTTTCTGGAGGACTATAAGAGATATCTCGTAGATACTCCTCGGTATAATACCCATGGGTTTTTGTTCGTGAATAGCCGTTGTATTCGGCAGTTATCTTCCTTAGATAGTTTTTCCTACCGCCCGGTCTTCCCACTAAAAGAAAAATGAATGAACAACTCAGTGATGATCTGGCAAAGGACCTGGATAAATTCGCAGTTGGCCGCGCTATTTATCCAGTGAGATAGGAAAAATATAGTGCACGAGGTTGACCGCGCTGCACTGTAGAGAGGAGTAATTTTTAAGAACTCGCGGAGGGCCGCGCTGTCCTCAATGGGTGAGTGAAGGAAGGTGAAATGCAGAATTCGCGGTGGGCCGCGCTATTCTGAATTTAAAAGGAGTTCAGTAAATGTTAAGAGTACGAGGTGGTCCGCGCTACTCTTGGTATAGATGAAAACTTGCTGGTGATTTGGTTGGCTTGGAGTTTATTCTCTGGTCCTTTACAAATTTTCCTTCCTTACTGACTAAAATTTGCAAAAATCGGGCTTTTTATACCCGCTGGAAATGAGGGTGGCAGAGGTCGAGTCCTTTGGGATTGGTGGTTCACCGTCTCCCACCCTTTACAAAATTTTGCGGGGGAGCCTCGTTTTAGAAGACAGTCCCCTTATTCTTATGTGGTAGGTTTTCTATGAGGAGGGGAGAAACTTCTTCTTCCGGGGTCCTACACCCCTACCTACTCTTACTCTCAGCACCCGGGAGCTGATAGTACGCTCCTGCTGAAGTCGGGAGAGCTGTTGGCGTTACGTACGTGATGACGTAACATTTGCAAGGTCACTGAGTTCGCGAATTCCTTATCGTTGAACACTGGTGGAACAAAGAATCGTATCCCACTTCTGAATGTTAAACAGGCTAGTCTTTTTACACTGATTTAGGATGGTCGGGTGCAATAATGGTAATAACGAGACTGTGTTTAGTTGACAAGATAAGTATAATGTATTTAATGAAAAATAGAATGGGATAGAAGATACAATAGGGTCACACTGACGACTCATAAACTAGTAATTGCTCGTAAGGAATATCGCGGGAGATCTATATCGCTGAACAGAGTCGCGTCCGCCTCTGGTCACTGCTATCGCTCAACTGCCGTTTGAGACGCCGGCCCTCAAGATGGCCGACTTTCTTCCCAATCCACGCGCGCGTTCGTGAATCGGGACTACAGGTGCCATCTGTTAATTGGTTGGATGTTATTTAGTCGTTAACAATCGTGTAAGAAAAGCGAAAGTTGGTACGCGGGGGTTTTCGGGTTCACCGATTGAAAATCTGCATCCAAAATTCCGAAATTCAAAATGGCGGATCCAACATGGCGGACCATAAATTCAAAAGTTTTTTGATGGAAGCGAAAGTTGGTACTCGGGGGTTTTAGGGGTTGCTGATCACAAATCTACTATCAAAATGTGGAAATTAAAGATGGCGGATACTATATGGCGAGCGATAACTGCGAAATTCGTTTGATATGAAAGCGAAAGTTGGTACTCG